>JANUWF010003075.1:0-33085 GCA_026120185.1 Voacanga thouarsii
GGATCGCACGCCAGCCCACGACCGTGGACTTCACCGCGCCCACTACACCTCTGCACACGACCCGCGAACTCGCCCGGATACCCACCACTCGACCCGTGCACGATTGCAATTTGCAATTGCAATTTCATGCAATCGGCGCAATTGGCTCCCAATTCTCCCAGCGGCTCGGCTCAGCAGCGATCGGCTCCTCTCACCAAATAGCAGCGGCTCGGCTCGAACGCGGCGGCTTATGAACAGTATCATCTTCTTCGTTTTTTCACCCGTCGCGCGCGCGAAATTGCAGAAACTCTTCTGCTTCATTTTTTTCAGCCTTCTTTGGCTTTTTTGGACATTTTTACTTACAAAAAATATCCAAACCAAAAACACAACCGCCTATACCCATTAAAATTGGGTTTACACGATTAAACCATTAAAACCAAAAATTTTACAGTGGCCTCCTATGCTTCAACGATGAAGCTTACATCAACCCTATCCCATACCAAAACAGCGAAGGATCACAGGTATAATCATCTTCTCCATTTTATTAACTACCCTGCTCCCAATATTGATCAAAACCAGTGTCTCTGATACCACTTTGATGGAAAACGAGAAAACAGGGGCATGCACTGTACGTAATAAAAAAATTGGAGAAAAATAAAACGCGAGCCTTAAAGGTTATGCGGAAGCGTGAAGATCATACATTTGCGTTCCTTAACCCTCCTAGGTTGCGTAGGAACAGATTGAACGGCTGGAATCGCCTCGCTTTGCACACTTGAAGGAGCTTCCGGTTGAACACCCGCTAGCCTTCTACTTCGCCTTGTTTGCATTAACGCTTAGCTCTCCAGCTCTCGGGATATTTCTCAGCCTAACCTCTAGTTGGTGAACACTATGGAGAAGAAGAATGGACTCAGAACTCCTTGGTTCATTTGCTATTAGTTAGCAAAGAAGACAAGAAGAAAACACAGAGGGAGGTGGCGTGAGAGAGCAAGAGAGAGACGTGAGTTCTCTTGTGTGTTTTGGGAAATTAGGGTTTATTTTCTACCAGAGACTAGTTTTTGTTGGTTAGCCAAAATAGGTCTCTCATTATCTGATAAACATATCCCCGGGATTTCAAAACACCCGGATGTTATCCTGAGAATAAGTTTGGCCAAACCCTAAACTCCTCTTAACCGTATCTGGAAAAACCCTAAGATCCAAGCTATTGGGCCAGAAAAATATTTATTATTTTTCTTGGACCCAAAAAGTCCAAATTAATAAATATTAAATATTTATTTCTTGGGCTTATATAAACAACCCAATAAATAATTAATGAGTCCAAATGAACCATAATAATTAATCTTTAAATATTAATTTTTTGGGCCTATATAAATAACCCAATAAAAAATTAAACATTAATTATTTCCCCTAGTTTAAGCCCAGGTTAATTTCTTAATTATTCATACTGGACCTAGGCCCTGAATAATTAATTAACCAAATAAACTAGATAATTAATTTCTCTCAACTCCTATTTTATTCATTTATTTATTTTATTCCAGTCCAATAATAAATTAGACTTTCTGAATAAAATAAAATAAAATCTTCTTCAACTGAGACCAATTGCTCAACCCAAAAGTAGTTAGGACTTATGGGCTATCCTGAGGACCAAAAAGACACATCGCCTTGGCTGCTAAAATGACCAAAATACCCCTACTATATAAATAACTGTATTTTGCATTTTAAATTTTTCCTAATATCACCATAAGGAAATATTGACCCCAAAGACAATGCTTCGATAGCAAAGTCTCTGACCTACAGGTGAAATGACTAAAATACCGCTCTACACATCGCCGTACATTTAGAGAGGAAGAAGTATACTAGCACCCCTCTAAATGACATCTACCATCGTTAGGCTTCTAGTCCAATGATCCACGACTTCCTGGAGTGTTTCTGCTTTCCAAGGGAGCTACCCTAAAGCAAACATCCAAGTCATGTTTCCCAGGGCCCTGGATAATTTAGACCATTCGGACAACCACAAGGGGCGATATTGTGCAGAAACTATCTTGTATAAGTCTGTCTTAACTAACTAGTCACACATACCCAACATGCAAGTATATTAGCCCTACGATAGAACCTCAACTACAGCAAATCAAAGTATATGCTTCCAGCTTCGAAATACGCTTATGTCATGAAGTGAGTGGACTATCCACTGGCTAAAGGTAAGCCATTCCCCATTTGGAATTCATAACATAATAACCTAAATATGATGAGGTTCCCAGTCTCATCAATAGGTTAAGAACAAATGTTTATATGTTAAATAACCCGTGATCCATACCTTACTGTGAAAGACCACCATTCAGATGGATCATTTATTTAAACACAATGGGTCTGTTCCAAACGAAAATCGTGCACAAACAAAAAGTAAATTCACAAACAATTTCTGAAAATAAATTCTTTCATTAAAATATTCGATTTTACATCAGAAACCTAGTCTAAGAGGGCATACAATCCAACACATATAGATTCTTGTCTAGCAATTTACATTAGGTATTTGACCAATATTGCAAAACAGGCTACAAACTTTGGTTGTCCCTAGAAGAATTGTACCTATGGCAACTGCACCTCTAGGGGATCCTCGAACAAGGGAACAAAATTGGCAGTATGGGGGAATTATTATTGCTTGGAAGGATCATGGTTCACTTTCACATACTTCAGTTCCTTGACCTCAAATATATACCATACCTGGGAATATATCTTATACGAATTTTAATAGCCTAGGACGTATATTCAATTCAATCTTCCCAATAGAGAAAATAGTCAAATCATATATATGTTAGGATTCGTGGACACCTAAACATGAAAAACATACATGAATCCTTTCCAAGGACTCAGGCCAAATAATTAGGTCGATTAAGGGTTTATAGAATTACCTCTGTATTGCCGGAAGTAAACTTTTGCCTTCAGATTTCCCGGCATATGTGTACTTCAGACGATCACTGGACACTGCAATACGTGAGCGTTCTCTATCAGATACACACAACGAACTCAGTTCGATACCCGGGAGTGCTAGTGCCTAGGGTTTTGAGAGGTTAGATCTCTAGTTATGGAGGCACAAAAATTTTATAAGATAGCTGCAACAAGAAGATGGCTAAGGTTTTTCGTTTAAAACTATACGAACTTCTTAGAGTCTCACTCTCATAATATCTTATCATATCTTATTTTAAATTCAAATTAAATTAAAAGGATATGATAAGATTCTACTATTATCTTGGTAATTTTAACTAATTAATTTACTGAGTCAGATTCTTATAATCTAGACATCCTCCAGATACATCGAATGTGGATATATTTCCAGATTCATTATATCTGGTCACTTTTCTAGGTTCAATGAATCTAGATACATTTCCAAATACATTGAATCTGGTCACCAGAAAAATAACCTAACGTGTTTGCTTAATGTGTGACCCTATAGGTTTATTTAACACTGGTAGTGTGCCCAAATCACATTTAAAATGGCCTACAAGTTATAAGCGGTTTCTAGCAAAATATTATAACTATCTAGGTTACAATGAAGATCAGTGATCTCTTTGAACCAAACTATAACTTCATATTTAGTCCTTTTATAACACGATATCCAGATTAAGCATAAGGCATGGAGCATGTCATCCTTATTAAGCTTAATCAACTATTTCTTGATCTCATAGTAGACTGTTCAAATAAAAGATATCAATATCTCAAATTAATATATTTGAATACTACCATGCATTTTAACAGTCTAACTTATCAAGGGGCCCATTAACATCTTTCCCAAGAATGAGAGGGATAAATTACTTCACTATCAATCATATTCCTCTCCCTAGTTTATTCTATATCAAATAATGGTCGAATTTATTATCTGGTTAAAGACAACTTTAGATAACGTCAAGATATAGAATTTATCAAGTAGAAAACTATAATGAATTCAGGTAAAAGGACTTCTAATATCATTATGGCTAGAAAGTACTTATGACATGTCCCGTGAAGTACTCTCACAGTGGGTCATGTCCAATAAAATGTTCTCTAACATTTATTTTTATTTTGACTTGATATCACATATATCCATAACCAATAAAACATGGCCACTGCGTCACAAACATACTAATCTTAATTTATTGTTGTTCCACTAATAATAATTGATCAGGGATAATTTAAGAATAGTCATTGTATTTGTTATAGGGTTTTACTATCAAATCACGTACTTGATGACCATAAAACTAAATGCACTATTCATAGAAAGAAATGCCTCATATTATTACAAAATACATAACAACAACAAATTGTTTTAGGGTATATCCCCAACAATCTCCCACTTGCACTAAGACCAATTTGACATAAACCGTAATTCCATTGATCTTGTATGACTATCATGTTTAGATGATGGGAGAGGCTTTGTCAGTGGATTTGTAATATTGTCATCACTTGATACCTTGCATACTTTTACCTCTCCTCTATCAACAATTTCTCGAATGAGATGGAAATATCTAAGTATGTGTTTGGATCGCTAATGTGATCATGGTTCCTTAACTTGTACAATGGCTCTATTGTTGTCACAATAAATATCCACTGGGCTCACAATACTAGAAACTACATCTAGTTCTGTAATGAGCTTTTTAATCTAAACTGCTTCTTTACCTGTAGTTGGGGCAACTACGTACTGAACTTCTGTAGTAGAATTAGCTATGGTGTCATGCTTTGAACTTTTTCAGCATACATCATCTCTATTTAAACAAAATAGAAGACCTATTGCATTCTGTAATCATCTATGTTAGACTGAAAACTAGTATCAGTGTAACCATTTACAACTAGCTGATCTTCTTATCCTCTATAAACTAAGAACATATCTTTAGTTCTTCTTAAGTACTTCAGTATGTTCTTCACAGCAGTCCAGTGTGGCTTTCCAAGATTTGACTAGAACCTGTTCGTCATGCTCAATGTATATGAGACACTGGGTCGAGTACATAACATGGCATACATGGTAGATCCTATAACAGAATTGTATCTTGTTCATGTGCTCTTCTTCATCCTTCGTGGAAGGACTTTGCGTTTTGCTGAGCTTAATGTCATGTGACATTGGCAAGAATCTTCTCTTAGAGTCTTGCATATTAAACCTTTTCAGTACTTTGTTAATGTATGCACTTCGACTTAGGCCAATTAGCTTCCTAGATCTATCTCTATAAATTCTTACACCTAAAATATAGGCAGCTTCACCTAAGTCTTTCATTGAGAAATAATTTTCCAACCTGTCTTTACACTTTGTAGAGTTGGGATGTCGTTTCCAATGAGTAAGATGTTATCAACATAAATTACTAAAATAACTATTGCATTCCCACTAGTTTTCTTTTAGACACAAGGCTCATCTTTATTTTTTAATAAATTCAAATTCTTTAATTGCTTCATCAAAACAAAGATTCTAGCTTTGAGATGCTTGCTTCAATTTAGAAATGGATCTTTGAAGTTTGCACACTTTATTAGAATTTAAAGGATCATCAAAACCCTTAGGCTGTGTCATGTACATATCCTTAAGTAAGTTTCCATTAAGGAACGTAGTTTTGACATCCATTTGCCAAATCTCATAATCATAATATACTGCTATGGCAAGAAGAATTTTAATAGATTTAAGCATTAGAATTGGTGAAAAGGTTTCATCATAATCTATACCATGAGTTTGTCTATAACCTTTTGCTACTAGTCATACATTGTAAGTATGTATATTTCTCTCCATGTCTGTTTTCTTTTCGAAAACTTATTTACACCTAATAGTTTTTGAACTTTTAGGTGGATTAACCAAAATCCAAATTTGGTTATCATACATGGATTGCATCTCATACTTCATGGCCTCTAGCCTTCTTCCAGAGTCAGAACTGCTGATGGTTTCTTGATAGGAAGTTGGCTTATCATTAACCATGAGCTCCACATTATGATCGTCAGTGATGAGAAATATAACACCATGCTACCTAGGCCGGCCAGGGCTAGGGATGTCGCCCCTCCAAAGGACAAGGGGTCTTTATAACTAGGTCACACAAATACAATAGCGGAATAAAAATGATACTTGAACTTAAAATTTATTACATCCCAAAAATAAATCTAAGAATACCAACAACAAATCCATAATAAAATTTATCCACTCTCAGCTCCCTAAAACATTACACAAAATAAATTATCAGAAAATCTTCCAAAGTAGGCAATATCTAGCTACTCATCCCCACAGCAAGATCGACCAGAAATCATGGTAAAAATGGTGGTAAGATAGAAATCTCAGTAAGTCCGTGTGTGCTTAAGTGTCGGCAGAAAATAATTCGTGAATGCAAAGTATAATACTCTTTATAAGAGATCACTGGCAAGCAATAAACATTAGTCAAAAGCAAGAGTGGTGTTTTGGCTTTTCCAACCATAAATAATCAATAAATTCAACCATTCAAAATAAATGATCATAGGTTACCACACGTTGGGCCCCATAACCGCATGGTAGCATGCCACACTTTGTGCATACCGCCGGTTAGAATGCCACACTTTGTGCAGACTGACAAAAGTAGGTGATCGGCTTACTGGGCAAGACACACCTCCTTCTCTATACCCAAACAACAACTGGGTGTCCATTCCAGCATCACACAGTCACTTGACTGAAAAGAACACTGCTAGCTCGAACCGGCACAACCTACTGGACTGGTGTCTTATCCGGGAAGGACTCACCCCTCAGAGGTGGCCATCTACTGAGAGACTTACCTTAACTCCTCAAAGACTAGCCCTAGTAGTCTAGTCTTATTGAGTACTCAACGACATTTCCCACTTGGGATAATATGAACAAAATACTGTTCCACATGAAAATGGCAATTAAGGGTTCCCAAAGTCTTTGTCAAAATCAGTTTTGGAAAGAGTTTTGAGATTGAGTAAATTTGCTTATTAATTTTCAAATAAATTGTTTGTCTGAAATAGGAAAGAAATTAATCCTCAATTGCCCTTGCAAAACTGAGTATCCATGCACTCTACATTTAGCTTGCCATAATAAACATGTTTCATCAATCAGGTTTTATGCAGGAGCTTACCTGATTCTTGCTCACAATATAAGGTCTCCAACAGTTGACCTAACCACGCATGGGCAAATACAAATCACAATCAACCTCAAACTAAAATCCACTTTCTCAATTTAAAACAACTCAACTCACTACCACCATGATCTTACTGTCCCAAGCTTTAAGGCCAAACAATAAAAAAATAAGTTTATAAGCTAAGCCTAAGTAGTGGACCGATTGACCAAGACAGTGCATTTTATACCAGTGAACGTGCGGGACTCGATGGGAAAGTTGGCTTAGACGTATACCCGAGAAATTGTAAGGTTACATGGTGTACCATCGAGTATTGTGTCGGATAGGAACCCTAAATTCACATCAAGATTCTGGGGTAAGTTTCAGGAGTCCTTGGGCAAGACCCTAAAATTCAGCACCTCTTCTCATCCGCAGACGGACGGTCAATCCGAGAGAGTCATTCAGATTCTGGAAGACATGTTCCGAGCATGTATCTTGGATTTTGGAGATAAGTGGATTGAGTCCTTACCGCATGCGGAGTTAGCATATAACAACAGTTATCAGGCGTCGATTGGGATGGCGCCGTACGAAGCACTGTATGGGTGAAAATGCCAAGTACCGATATACTGGGGATGGACAGAAGAGGGGAACGTTAAGAGGACTGGTGAAGTATGCATTCAGGAGATGACGGGACAAGATCAAGTTAATTCGAGAAAGGCTAAGGGCAGCGCAAAGCAGATAGAAGAGTTATGCAGACTCTAGGAGAAGGGAACTGGAATTCCTACTAGGTGATTGGGCATTCTTGAAGTTGACTCCTAGTAGAGGAATCCTGAAGTATCCGAGAGGAGGGAAGTTAAGTCCTAGGTATTTAGGACCGTTCCCGATATTGGAGAAAATTGGACCGGTGGCATACCGATTGGATCTACTTGATGGTCTAGCAGGGATGCATGATGTATTCCATGTTTCTCAGATGAAGAAGTACAACCCCAATCCGAGTCATGTACTCAATGAGGAACCGTTAGAGTTGCAACCGAATCTAAGTTATGTGGAGAAACCAGTCAAGATCTTGGAACTAAGTACCAAGACTCTTCGAAACAAGCAGATACCCATGGTGAAGATACTTTGGGATCATCATGGAGCACAGGATGTGACGTGGGAAACGGAGGAATGGTTAAGTCGAAAGTATCCGGATATGCTCCAAGGGTATGCCATCTGAATTTGGGATGAAATTCTCTTAAGGGGGAGGGGATGTAATACCGCGCCCAAAACTACCTTTGACTATGGGGAAAAGTCATGCATTGCATAGTATTTTGCATTTTATGTGGTAGCTTAGAATTATTTTATTTGCAAAGATGCATGTGAATTTTTCCATTGCTCTTGCATTTGAATTAATTGAGATGAAATATTGTGTTGTTAAAGATTTGGTTGAGGGAGGTTTGTTCGAAGATTTGGAAGGATGAGTATTGGGGTGGTAAGAACTTCTTGTAGGAAGAATTAGTATTAGAATTGATTTCGAATAGCAGGGAGGATGGTGATTTTTCCATGGTGGCCTGAGTTCGAATCCTATCTCTTGTGAATCCTAGTTTCTCTTCTTGAAGATTCTTTTCCTTAGAGTTTCCATGTCTTGGCCGAAAAAGATATAACAAACCTAGAGAAATTTTAGTGCTAATATTCCAAGGAAATAAGTCTCCATATATATTTCCTAAAATTAAGGACTTTGATGTGAATAAAGTTTACTCTTAATTTTCATCTTTATTCCATAGGATTTTCGAAAAAAACAACCCTAGCTAATAATCGAAATTTCAGCTTGATTTTAGCTTAATAGATGTTGCCATGGATAGTTGGAATTAAAGAGTCATTCTTCCAGTAGGAAACCTTTTTGGTTTTAAACCTAGAACTTTAGCTACAAATCTGGAAAATTTTTCCAGCTAGTGCCGCCACTTCTTGGTGGAATTTTAGGTCAATCCAAACTCTTCTAGGACTAGAGGAAATCTTATCCAAATCCTTCATAAAACCAGATTTTATTCAATCCTAAATCAAGTAGGATTAGAATCCCTTTTCCTAGCTAAATTTTGGCAGCTTTGTGCAAGCACAAGCTAAACGAAATCCTTGCCCTCCTAATTGCAATCAAACTCTTCAAACCCTAGCTCAAATTACCTAGAACAACCCCCACCAAATCAGATTACTCTAGTAACATAAAATCATATTTTTCTTCACCAAAAATTTCAGAATTTTCGTCCAGCTTATGCCCAGAATTTTCGACAGCTTTGCAAAGATGCATGTGAATTTTTCCATTGCTCTTGCATTTGAATTAATTGAGATGAAATATTGTGTTGTTAAAGATTTGGTTGAGGGAGGTTTGGTCGAAGATTTTGAAGGATGAGTATTGGGGTGGTAAGAAGTTCTTGTAGGAAGAATTAGTATTGGAATTGATTTCGAATAGCGGGGAGGATGGTGATTTTTCCGTGGTAGCCCGAGTTCAAATCTTATCTATTGTGAATCCTAGTTTCTCTTCTTGAATATTCTTTTCCTTAGAGTTTCCATGTCTTGGCCGAAAAAGATATAGCAAACCTAGAGAAATTTTAGTGCAATATTCCAAGGAAATAAGTCTCCATATATATTTCCTAAAATTAAGGACTTCGATGTGAATAAAGTTTACTCTTAATTTTCAGCTTTTATTCCATAGGATTTTCAGGAAAAAAAAAACCCTAGCTAATAATTAAAATTTCATCTTGATTTTAGCTTACTAGATGTTGCCATGGATAGTTGGAATTAATGAGTCATTCTTCCAGTAGGAAACCTTGTTGGTTTTAAACCTAGAACTTTAGCTAAAAATCTGGAAAATTTTTCCAGCAAGTGCCGCCATTTCTTGGAGGAATTTTAGCTCAATCCAAACTCTTCTAGGACCAGAGAAAATCTTATCCAAATCCTTCATAAAACCAGATTTTATTCAATCCTAAATCAACTAGGATTAGAATCCCTTTTCCTAGCTGAATTTCGGCAGCTTTGTGCAAGCACAAGCTACACAAAAGTCTTACCCTCCTAATTGCAATCAAACTCTTCAAACCCTAGCTCAAATTACCTAAAACATCCCCCACCAAATCAGATTCCTCTAGTGACACAAAATCATATTCTTCTTCACCAAAAATTCCAGAATTTTCGTCCAGCTTATGCCCAGAATTTTCGACAGCTTTGCACTCCAAAACCTACCAAAACTCCTTGTTGATTAAGCCAAATTCCAGCACCTAAAGACCACACTTTTCTCCTCTGGAATTTCGTCAAAAACAGTAGACAAAACAGTCCAAAAATCCATAACTCTTGCACAGAATTTTTGCACTGCACTTGCACAGATTTCGGCCAGCCTTGTACAGGAATTTCGGCCAGCTTGCACTCCTACACAAACCTAAATTCTACACTCCAAAACACACCAGAATCCTCAGTTGATCAAGACAATTTTCTGCGCCTAAAAGCCTCATGTTTTCTCTGAAATTGCGGCAGAACCACAGCTACAATAGACCAGAATTTCTCCTCTTACTGTTCAGCAATTTCGTACAGCAAAACTACCGCACGCGCACAGAAATTTCAGCTCTTCAAACCTTCTCAAACTCTTCTTTGTTTGGCCTAAAATTCTGAACACATTCAGCCCTTCCCTTTAACAATATTTTGGCCAGTACAAAGAAGCAAATTACAGAATATTTTCTCCCTTAAACCCTCCTAAAGTCGGCAGCAATAAGGCACACCATAAGCTGCAATTTTTTCCCTTGCTGTCCAAGAAACCTAAAGCCATTAGGCGTCTTCCTAAACACCACCATCTAACCCTAAACCAATCTTCTCTAACCCTAAAGCATAGTAGCCGATTACCCTCTCTATTCTACACGAAAAATTCCAGCAAGAACTCCACAACAATTTTCAAAAATCTTAAGAGTAATACCTAACAAAAATCGAACACACCTTAAGGTAAGCAAAAATCCTCTCAACCTCTTGATGCCGTTTTCTCCAATGATTCTTTTCTCATTCTTCTTCCCTGAAATGACGCCAAATAGAGGCTGATTTCATCTTCTTCTTTACTTTTTGGTCAAGAGGAGCAAATGAGGTAGCTTTTCTTTTGTTTTCGAGCGAACTCGGGATGATCACCATAGGAGTATCAAGACCTCATTACCCGGCTGTTGCAAGGTAAGGGAATACCTACCCTTGATGCCGAAAGTAAGGTTTAATGATGTCTATTAGTTGGATGAGCATATGGACATGGTGTATGATCGTTGGGGATTGGATAGTTTACTTGGATTTAAATAGGGGATTGCGAATTGTTGTGAAAATAAATGAGATTAGAGCATGTTCGAATTAATTGAGACCCTGATCATGATATTATATGGTGTAGATCAGGAGGATAATTGAGGAAAGCAAGCCCTGATTTTATCTCATTAATTTGAGGCATATCAAGTAAGTCCTTGCATAAACTCTTAGGTTAAATGTTGTGATGGTAAGTCCTTGTATGAACTCTTAGGTTAAATGTTGTGATGGCAAATCTATGTTGTGAAGCTTTGTGAAGCTATTGTTGAACTATGATTATTTGGGTTGTAATCGTGAAGGATTATTCTTTAAACGGTTTTGTCAAACTAATGATTTTATCAAGACAACTATTCTTTGCTAAATTTTTAGAACTCTCTTTTAGAGAAAAACCACATTGTACAAAGCCGAGGTGTGGAGATATTTTGAATCGGGAATTGACGGATATGTTCGTTGAGAACTCAATAAGGGTAGGCTAACAATATTAGTCTTGGAGGGCTAGCGTAAGTCTTCGGCGGGAGGCCACCTTCAAAAGATGAACTCCGCTTGAAAGGGTGATAGTGTTGGTTGGTCGGGCCGATCCGAGCTAGCATTTGTACCTGGTATGGTATTATTTATATTCCCGGCATGGACACCTGGATGGTTTTGTTGGGTGTAGAGATGGAGGAGTATCTCACCCGGTGAGTTGTTATCTCACCCGAGTGAGTTGTACACTCACCTTGATCGGAGCGCCCAACGTGTGGTAATGCGAGTCCGGACAAGGTGCACAAAGTGTGGTGCCTTGGCCATTTTGTTCTCATGGAGCCCAACGTGTGGTGACATGATTGTTTATTCGAGTGGAGGATTTATTTTGTACAAAGTGTGACAATGAGATAAACCCACTCCTTGCGAAAAGAGATTGTTTATGACTTGCCAAATTATTTCTACACATGTTTTACACGTGTGGTGACATGACTTGTTTATGACATGACTCACCCTCATCCCCAAACTCATCTACCTCCCCTTCACTTAGCTCAGCCATCTCCTCATCTCCCTCACCCTCACTAACAAGCTCATCTGCCTCACCCTCATCATCCCCAACGTACTCACCTACGCCCCCATCAACCTCCATCTCTGCCTCAACAACCGGGCCATCTAGCATAGGCAGCTCATGCTCCATCTCGTCCTCACTCAAAAACCAACCTCCTTTAGGCTCTGTCTCTGAATCAGACGAGGGTGGATTGCAACAGGTTATGGGGCAGGTGGGTTCCCGCAACCCGGCGGGCCGGTCTCGACAGCCGATGCAACTCTTTTGACCATCCTATAAACAAAACGCAAGGATTAGCACCAAATCAAAATACTTAAGGAAATAAAAATCCAGAAAATCAACTGATTGCCTAAACCTAGTCTCTGATACCACTTGTAACACCCCACTACCTAGGCACGCCAGGGCCGGGGATGTCGCCCCGTCTAAAGGACAGGGAGTTTTTATAACTAGGTCACACAAATAAAATAGCGGAATAAAAATGATACTTGAACTTAAAATTTATTACATCCCAAAAATAAATCCAAGAATACCAAAAATAAATCCATAATAAAATTTATCCACTCTCATCTTCCCAAAACATTACACAAAATAAATTATCAGAAAATCCTCCAAGCAGGCAATATCTAGCTACTCATCCCCAAAGCAGGATCGACCTGAAATCATGGTAAAAAGCTGATGCGATAGAAATCTCAGTAAGTCCGTGTGTGCTTTGAGTGTCCAGAGAAAAGAGTTCATGAATGCAAAGTACAAAATTCTTTATAAGAGATCACTGGCAGGTAATAAACATTAGTTAAAAGAAAGAGTGGTGTTTTGGCTTTTTGAAACATAAATAATCAATAAAATCAACCACTCAAAGGAAATGATCATGGGTTACCACACGTTGGTCCCCATAACCGTATGGTCAGCATGCCACACTTTGTGTATAACGACGGTCAGAATGCCACACTTTGTGCAAACTGACTAAAGTAGGTGATCGGCCTACTGGGAAAGATACTCCTCCTTCTCTATACCCAAACAACAACCAGGTGTCTATTCCGGCAACACACAGTTACTTGACTGAAAGAGAACACTGCTAGCTCGGACTGGCACAACCTACTGGATTGACGTCCTATTCGGGAAGGACTCACCCCTCAGAGGTGGCCACCTACTGAGAGACTTACCCTAACCCCTCAAAGACTAGCCCTAGTAGTCCACCCTTATTGAGTACTAAATGACATTTCCCACTAGGGATAAAATGAACAAAACATTATTCCACATGAAAATAGCAATTAAGGGTTCCCAAAGTCTTTGTCAAAATCAGTTTTGGAAAGAGTTTTGAGATTGAGTAAATCTGTATATTGATTTTCAAAAAAAATTTGTTTCACTGAAATAAGAAACGAATCAGCCCTCAATTGCCTTTACAAAAATGAGTGTCCATGCACTCTACATTTAGCTTGCCATAATAAACATGTTTCATCAATCAGATTTTATGCATGAGCTTACCTAATCATTGCTCACAATAAAAGGTCTCCAACAGCTGACCTAACCCTGCATGGGCAAATACAAACCACAATCAAACTCACGCCAAAATCCACATTTTCAATTTAAAACAACTCAACTCACTACCACCATGATCCTAGTGTCCCAAGCTTTAAGGCTAATCAATAAATAAATAGGTTTATAAGCTAAGCCTAATTTGATATTTAAAATAATTAATTTTTTGAGAAATAAGTACTAATAAGTTGATTGTTTAAATCATGCTAAGAAAAATTTAGAGTTTACTTGATAAAGAGTCCTAGGTGGTATTAGGTAAAATAATGATTTATTAATAATTTAGTTGTTAGAAAATAATTGATAACTAAAATTAGTTGAAAATAAATTTAAGGAGTCTTGCTTGAAAAATAACAAATAAAATTTTAATGATTTTTTGATTAAAGATAATAATTAAAATTTTAGTAATAAATATTTTACTAATTATGATTATTTCCATAAAAGGCTTTAGTTGATTTCATTATTTTATATAATTTATATATATAGATATATATTATTTCTCTAGCAAAAGCTATTGTTTATTTGACTAAAATATCCTTATTATATATAATAATCAACCAAATCTACCCCTCCTAGGGTTTCTTTCGAAATTACTAGCAAAATCATACTATGAAATATTTTATTCATGAAATAAAAATTAGCTTAGGGACAACTAGATCAGGATCATACTTCTATGGCCAACCACAATTGTAATACCCCGCCCAAAACTACCTTTGACTATGGGGAAAAGTCATGCATTGCATACCATTTTGCATTTTATGTGGTAGCTTAGAATTATTTTATTTGCATGGATGCATGAGAATTTTTCCGTTGCTCTTGCATTTGAATTAATTGATGTGAAATAGTTGTGTTGTTAAAGATTGGGATAAGGGAGGTTTGGTCGAAGATTTGGAAGGATGAGTATTGGGGTGGTGAGAACTGACTGTAAAAAATTAGTATTGGAGTTGTTTTGGAATAGCGGGGAGGTTGGTGATTTCCTTTGGTGACCCGAGTTCGAATCCTACTTTTTGTGAAGTTAGTTCCTCTTCTTGAAAATTCCTTCCCTTAGTATTTCCATGTCTTGGCCGAAAAAGATCTAGCAGACCTAGAGAAATTTTGGTGTCATTATTCCAAGGAAATAAGTCTCTATATTTATTCCCTAAATTTAAGGACTTTGATGTGAATAAAGTTCACTTTTAATTTTCAGCTTTTATCCCTTAGGATTTTCGAAAAAACCTTAGCTAATAAATAAAATTCCAGCTTGATTTTAGCTTAATGGATGCTACCATGGATAGTTGGAATTAAAGAGTCCTTTTCCTAGTAGAAAACCTTGTTGATTTTAACCCTAGAATGTTAGCTAAAAATCTGGAAAAAAATTCCAGATTGTGCCGCCACTGTTTGGGAGGAACTTTAGCTCAACTCAAACTCTTCTATTAATTGTTGTGAGGGTAAGTCCTTGCATGAACTCTTTTGTTAATTGTTGTGATGGTAAGTCCTTGCATAAACTCTTTTGTTAAATGTTGTGATGGTATGTCCTTATATAAACTCCTTTGTTAAATGTTGTGATGGCAAGTCTATGTTGTGAAGCTTTGTAAAGCTATTGTTGAACTATGTTTGCTTGAGATGTAAACGTGCATATTTATTCTTCAAATGGTTTTGTCGAAATAATGATTTTATCAAGAAAACTATTCTTTTCCTTAAATTTTTTGGAAATCTCTTTTAAAGAAAACCACGTTGTACAAAGCCAAGGAATATTGTGAATCAGGAATTAACGGATATGTTCGTTGAGTACTCAATAAGGGTAGGCTAACAATACTAGTCTTAGAGGGCTAGCACAAGTCTTCTGGCAGGAGGCCACCTCCAGAAGATAAACTCTTCTTGAAAAGGCGACAGTGTTGGTTGGTCGGGCCGGTCACGAGCTAGCATTTGAACCTGGTATGGTATTATTTATATTCTCGGCATGGACACTCGAATAGTTTTGTTAGGTGTAGAGATGGAAGAGTATCTCACCCGGTGAGCTGTACACTTACCTTGATCAGAATGCCCAACGTATGGTAATCTGGTCCGGACAAGGTGCACAAAGTGTGGTGCCTTGGCCATTTTATTCTCATAGAGCCCAATGTGTGGTAACATGACTGTTTATTCGAGTGGATGATTTATTTTGTACAAAGTGTGACAATGAGAAAAAACCAACTCCTTGCGAAAAGAGATTGTTTATGACTTGCCAAATTATTTCTACAAATGTTTTGCACTTTGCATACACGTACTATTCAAAACACCATGTGCACACACAGGACTCACTGAGATTTATTCTCACACTGTTTTACACCATGTTTTCAGGAGATAGATTGTGTTACGGCAGCGGGGCTTTGATAGTAGAGGCTTTGGCTATTTTTCCTATGTTGTTCTAGAGGACTTTTGTCGTTTATACTTCTGAACAATATTTGTTTTATTTCGTTTTGCTCCAAGTTGAGCCTGATGTAATAAGAGTATTTCTTTAATTATCTAACCTGATTCCTTTGGAGATTGCCTTTATATTTTATATCTCGTTCAAAAGACCCCTTGTCCTACTGGACGTGGCGACATCCCCGCCCTTTTAGGGTATGTAGTCGTAGGGTGTTACAAGTGGTATCAGAGAGAGGTGTAGGCTATTACTTAACTTATGGGGTTCTATTTTCTTAAGTATTCTGATTTGGTGCTAATTTTTATCTTTTGTTTATAGGATGGTCAAAAGAGTTGTATCGGCTGTCCGGGATCGGCCCGCGGCTACGGGAATCCACCGCCCCACTACTCGTAGCTGATCCACCCACGTCGATTCGGAGGGAGAGCGTGGGCCATCAGTGCTAGACGACCCGGTGGTTGAGACGGAGATAGAGGTCGAGGAGTGCATAGGCGAAGATGAGGAAGATGAGGAGATGATGGAGTTGAGTGAGGGAGAGGTAGATGAGCTAGGGAATGAGGGAGACGATGAGGATGAGGGAGAGATGGCAGGGGTAGAAGGAGAGAATGAGGAGGTAGTGGAGGTTCCCCAGACCCCGTAGATAGGGGGAGTTGGTAGGATCCCTGCTCGCCATACCCATAAAGGGTCCAGTGGTGAGGGATATACGCCGAGAGATGAGGTTGTCCCGGGAGAGAGAGACCTTAGGCAGTAAGCTCTAGGAGGGGTAGATACGGGAAAGAGGAAGCTAGAACAGTGTCCTAAGGGGTGTGGACTCCGATATGGACTGGGCGTAGATGCCATGCTAAGGAGAAAGGGGTTGGTTGATCCATCGATTCGGGGAGTGAGAGGCACGTGCCTAAGGGTGTGGTTAGGTTAGCATTGGATGAGCTCTATGAGACGGCCATGAGAGCCAAAAGAGGCCGAAAGGGTGAGTCAGGGCAGCCAAGTGGGAGTGTTGGTTTCGCAAAGGACTACTTAGGGAGAACCGATAGCTCCGTGGGGTGGCTTGTGGAACCGGCCTCCGACGACTCCGATACTTCGGTTGAAACTAGGGAGAGTCGAACATAGAAGACCGAGCAGACTTTTACTTTTCTTTCTTTGGGATTTGCATACCTTTGTTTGTTTATTTCTTTTAGGGGAGCATGTGGCTCATAGGGCTTATTTATCATTTTAAGTAAAAAGGGTATCGTATGAGATAATCTCTTCTTTCCTGCAAAGAATGGTTTATATGACAAGCATTAGTTTCGTTTATTACTTGATTTACCCTTGCATATCATCATCACATTCTCTTTTGGATAAGTACATTGCTATCAACTAATCATGCATCTAAGCATATTCTTTTCTCCCTTGGTAACTAACTGACCCTGAGTGAATGTGATTAAGATGGCACCAAGATGCAGAACAGTTGTGTATAGCAGAACGGTGCAGAAGAGTGCATCATTTACCTCGGAATTTGAGCGGATGCATCGTTCCACCCCGACGTGGAAGAGCACCCGCCACGCGAGTAGGAATTGGCTTCGGAGAGGTCACGGGATGTGACCATGGGTCGGACTTTCAACAAAATGGCCTCGATCTGCGAACTTGGTCGAAAGGGTGGATAAGGTGGCCGGGAAACCACCACGGGGGAGAGGATGAGGCTGCGGAGCGTTTCCTAAAGTTCCGGCCTCCCATATTCTAGGGGGAGGTGGGATAGGACGAGAAAGCCGAGCAATGGATTGAGTAGATAGAGGGCATCTTTGCTACTTTGCGGTACTCGAAAGAGAGGATGGTGAAGTTCGCTACTTTTCAGTTGAGGGGACCATCTCGAGCTTGGTGGCAGTAGGTGCGGAGTGATTAGGATAAAGAGGAGCGAGGAATGGATGTGGGATGACTTTACGGAAGCCTTCGGACCGAGTACATTCCTCGATGGGTGGGCGAGAAGAGGGAGGATGAATTCTAGACCCTCGGGCGAGGAGGCATGACCGTGGCCCAACATGCGGCCCGATTCATGCAATTGTCCAAGTACTGCAAGTGCTTGGTAGATACTGAGCGAAGCGCACCCGGTAATTCGTGAATTGGCTTAGGCCAGAGTTGAGGAAAGCATTGGCCCCATCGCCGCCAACGTCATACACTGCCGTTGTGGATGCTTGCTTGTCGGACGGAGAACGAAGATCGAGCATCGACCGGTGAACCGACCCTTCCAACCGAATCGTCCACTTATGATGCCTTCAAGCAACAAGAGACCCGCGGACTCTATACCTTGGGGAAATCGGGGCAAGCAGCCTCGAGTGCCCGTAGCGAGGACCGATGCAAGGTAGCCTAAATTGCCGGCTGTGTGGGAAGCGAGGCCACACCAAAAGTAACTGCTTTGGGGTATTGGGGGTGTGAGGAGGTGCTTCAATTGCGGAGACCGGGACACTTGAGAAACGTTGCCCCAAACCCTTAAGGATTTAGCGGACCATGCGGGCCCGACGATGGGAGGAAATAGAGGCGCCGCTCTTTGGACAGCCGGAGTGGGAGGCACGAGCCTCGGGTGAAGGCCAAATTTTTGCCCCGAGCCGAGAGGAAGTTGGAGCGGACGCCGCCGTGATCGAAGGTAACCTTTCTATCCAAGGTTGTCTTGTTAATGTTACGATAGATCCGGGATCCACACACTCTTATTTAAGTAAAGTATGTGCTTCACGTCTAGGCTGGGAAGGAAATGAGCTACCTTATACCCTAGTAGTTAGTTCCCCCTTGGGAAAGGTGGTGGAAGCGAGGCAAGAAAATGGGAAGTTGTGGAGTTGAGGTTGGGAAGGAGATTACGGAGGTCGACCTTATAATCCCGCCCATGGACGATTATGACTTGATCTTGGGCATGGGTCGGTTGTCGAAACAACGGAGCACGTGTAGACTGCAAGATCAAGACGGTGCAGTTTGTGTGACCTAGACGGGATGTAATTGAATTCAATGGCAAGTGAACGAAGGAACTGAAATTTCTTATTGCTGGAGCTAAAACCTAGGAGTTACTCAAGAAAGGATGTACGGGATATTTGGCGTATCTCCCGAACAAACCAAAAGACTAGTGTACCTTGAAAAGTACGGAGGTAGTGAAAGACTTTTCGGATGTGTTCCCTACGGAGCTCACTTCCCTATCCCTGAACGGGAAGTTGAGTTCACGATGGATCCGATTCCGGAGCGGAACCGGTATCAAGAACCCCCTACCGGATGGCCCGACGAGTTGAAGGAGTTGAAGGAACAATTGGAAGAATTGCTAAGGCAAGGCTACATTCGGCCGAGTACGTCACCGTGGGGAGCCCCGGTGTTGTTTGTTAAGAAGAAAGATGGTACCTTGAGGCTATGTATCGACTATCGGGGACTGAACAATCTAACGATCAAGAATAAATACCTCTACCATTGATCGATGAGTTGTTTGATCAATTGCAAGGCACTGCTTGCTTTTCGAAGTTGGACCTACAACAAGGATACTACTAGGTGAGGATCACAGAAGAAGACATTCCTAAGACTGCATTCAACACGCGGTATGGCCACTACAAATTTGTAGTAATGCCATTCGGTGTAACCAACGCACCGGCAGTATTCATGGATTTGATGCATCGCATTTTTCAACCATACCTGGACAAGTTCGTGGTTATATTCATCGATGACATTTTGATCTACTCCAAGAATCCGGAGGACCACGCGGAGCACTTAAGATTAGTCCTAGAGAAGCTGAGGGAATTCAAGGTTTACACCAAGTTCAGTAAGTGTGAGTTTTGGCTGAGCTCGGTGTCTTTCCTTGGTCACGTGATATCCAAAGTGGGGATCAAAGTGGACCCTGCTAAGGTAGAAGCCGTAGCTAACTGGAAACAACCGGAGAACATTACCGAGATACGAAGTTTCTTTGGGTTGGCCAGGTACTATCGGCGTTTCATTAAAAATTTCTCTACTCTGGCTTCACCAATGACGTGACTGTTGAAGAAGGATGTCGCTTTTGTTTGGAGTGAGAAGTGTGAGAAGAGCTTCTAAGAACTTAAGAGGAGGTTGATTATAGCACCCGTGCTGAGTCTGCCTGAGGCTGACAAGCCCTATGCACTCTATACATATGTAACACCCCGGAAAACCTAGGCTCGCCAGGGCCGGGGATGTCGCCCCATCCAACGGACAAGGGGTCTTTATAACTAGGTCACAAATATAAATTGTTGAAATGAATAATACTCAAGCTAAAAGA
Organism: Voacanga thouarsii; assembly: GCA_026120185.1. Lineage (NCBI taxonomy): Eukaryota > Viridiplantae > Streptophyta > Magnoliopsida > Gentianales > Apocynaceae > Voacanga > Voacanga thouarsii. The sequence goes on from JANUWF010003075.1 coordinate 20,469, forward strand.
ATTTATTACAACCGAAAAATAAATACTTCCAAAGTACATCCATGAAATTCCAAAACAAATCTTATAATTAAAATCATCCACACTCGTCACCCAAAGCAGTACATAAAATCAAAAACACATTCTCTTCCAAGGTAGCTACTTACCCACAATAGGATCAACCTGAAATCATGATAAAAAGTGGTGAGACAGAAATCTCAGTAAGTCCGTGTGTGCTTTTGGTGTTTAGCGAGAAATAGTTCGTGGATGCAAAGTGTGAAATCTTTATAAGAAAAATATTGGCAAGCAATAAACATTAGTTAAAAGCAAGAGTGACGTTTTGGCTCTTCTAGCCATACATAAGTAATGAAGTCAACCACTCGAAAGAAAGGGATATGGGTTACCACACTTTGGGCCCCATAACCGGTCGGAATGCCTAACACGTTGTGCGGTCGACAAAAGTTGGTGATCGGCCTCTCGGGCAAGATACTCCTCCTTCTCTATACCCAAACAACCATCGGGTGTCCATTCAAGCAAAAACAACTGTCGCTTGACTGAAACAAAATAAATTGCTAGCTCGGACCGGCACGACTCACTTGGGACCGGCATCTTGTCCGGGAAGGACTCACCCTCGGAGGTGGCCACCTACTCGAGAGACTCATCCTAACCCTTCAAAGACTAGTCCTAGTAGTCCACCCTTATTGATTACTCAACGACATTTCCCACTTGGGATAAAATGAACAAAGCATTGTGCTTCATGAAAATAACAATGTGAGGGTTTCCAAAGCTTTGCGAGAAATTAGTTTTAGAAAGAGTTTCGAGTTTGGAAAAATCTGCTCATTAACTTTGGAATAATTCTAGCGTTGGAAATAAAGATGAATTCAAATTGTTTCCAGTGAACAAATGATATGTTATGCCACAAAAGTTTTATGTACCTTGTTTTTTCATAAAGCACTAGCACATACGGGACTCATTGAGTGATTTGTCACTCACATGTGTCTTTTATCTCACTTTTGTAGGATCCGAGTTTAGCGGACCTATGGATAGAAGGACGATACCACAATGCCATCGGTATAGGTCGCAGGCGGTTTCCTTTTCGATTATGTACTTTACTACTATTGTAGTTAGAGATGGCATGTATGATATTCTCTGATATGTGTGTGTGTGTGTGTGGCCATTAGTATGGGATATTGTATATGTGATGAGACTCCGCTTCATCATGGAAGTCAAGATGAAGGAGGGGGAGGTGTGACCATGCAAGGACACGAAACGATGACAAGATCTAGGTCCAAGAAGATTCAAGTTAATTTTCAATTGCTCATAAAACCATGCTTGAGGAAGGAATAGAGTTAGAAGGTTGAGGAAGCTAGCCAAGAGCTCATTTTTTTATGAGAGCAATAAGCACCTCAATAAGAACTCAAGCTAGCAACAAATATAGATAAAATTCGACCAAAAGGAGGCCTTATAGTGGACAGCCGGCGCTGGCCCAAGCATCAGAACTGTCGCCAGCCTCAATCTGTAACCCAACCGACCCGAAGGCACTGCACAACCGGCGTCTGCTTCAAGGGCCCTAGCCTGTGAAACCCACCTAAAGCCAACCCTAGAGTAAGAGGGTCGGGATGCATATCATAATAATTTTTATGAATATATATATATATATATATATTTGAATGATTGTATGTGCTTTAGAATTGTGATTTATATGTTAAAAGGCTTAGTTATGCTTATTGAGTAGAAAGGGTAAAATGGTAATTTTGCTTGAGGTCCGAATAGGAAGATAACTTGAGGATTAAATAAGAAAAATATGTGGGTGAGAAAATAACAACAACAGTTGTTGTGGTTTAGTGGTTAGAGCTTTGGAATTAATCTCTAAGGTCATGAGTTCAAATCTCATCATTTAAGTTTTATCATGATTATCTTAATTAAGTTTGATTTTTGTTCTTGCATTCCATAAAAAAATAGGGATGTTTTCTTGGGGGAGACATGAAGAGAATGTCCTAATCTTATCATTGTGTCCTAAAAAGAATTCTGGAGGAATTCTTGTCCTTTTTATTACCTTTAGCTTTGTCCTAGCATTTTCATAACTCAAATGAACCAAAATCCATTAAATCTTTTCTTTTAAATTCCAAAAAAATTCTGTGATAATTTCTCATCCTTGAATTTCGAAAATCAATCTTGGAGGATGGAGGTTGGATGAAAATAGTAGGGGAAATAGGAAGGGTTTCTAAGAGAAATCAATCACCATGATAGAACCTTCAAATTCACCTTCGTGTTGTTCATATTTTAGTGAAGGAAAATCTGGAAAGTTTCCAGATTTTTTTGCAGGCCATCTCTTTAAAAAATTCAGCCAGTAAACCCACTCATTTTCTACCAGAAAAATGGTCATATCATGTGGCTGGAAGGCTGGAAAATCTGTACAATTTTCGGACTGCACAAAGCTGTGCAAAACCAGGAAAAAATTCTGGGCATTTCGCGAGTTTTCAATCAAGAAAATGAAGCTGTTTTAGTCCATTTTCAAGCCAGCAAAACTCCTCTGTATTTCTCCAAAAAGAAGGCTGGAAAATCACCTTTGAAAGACCTTCAAACCCCCTCAAGAGCCAGCTGCAAATCGGGCTGAAGAAGTGCGAAAATTCTGCACAGAAATTCTTCACAAATCTTCGAAACTTTGAAGCACTTGCAACCAGAATTTCTCCAGCTATGCTTCCTTCAATCCTAGGCCGAAAATCACCCTTCAACTTCTGAAAAATTAATCTTTGTTCAGCCATGGACTGAACATCATTGACCTTCACACTTACCTTGAATACATGGACTCCATAACCACACCTCAAAACCCTCCTAAGATTACTCTATTCAAACTCTTTTTGAACTTCAAAATAATTCCAGAATTTTACTCCATTAAATCACTCTTGCATCAAACTAATAAACCAGAATTTTCTCTGCCATCATAGACTGCATTTTGGCCAGCCTTTTGTCGGCTTGCACAAAGTGTGGCATTACGACCGTTATTTAGTCATGGGGCCCAACGTGTGGTTACCCATGGCTACCCATTTGAGTGGTTGTATTTATTGTGCACATGTGTGGTTTGAAAAGCTAAACACCACTCTTAATTTCAATACTTATTTAATGCTTGCCAGATACTTTTCTTTATGAAATTTTTACAACTTGCATACATGAATTATTTTACTCGAAACTCTTAAAGCACACACGGGCTTACTCGAGATTTTTATCTCACCACCTTTTATGCCATGTTTTCGGGAAGATCCCGTTGTGGATGTCATTAGCTAGATTATTGCCTATGCTTTGAAAACTCATGTTATTTTCTTTATGTGACGTTTTGAGAGATTGTTGCAAACAATTTATTTTGGATTTGTACCAATATTTATCTTTTGGGTTGTAATAAGTTTAATTTTAAAGTCTTTATTTTATTTTGTTCTGTGTAACATAGTTATAAAGACCCCTTGTCCTCTGGACGGGGCGACATCCTCGGCCACGATGGGCCTAGGTAGTAGGGTGTTACATAGCCGATGCTCGGCTTCGGCCTGGGCAGCCTCCGCATTTTTTATGTTTTTTCCGATTTTCTCCAATTTTAAAGTGTTTGTAAAGACTTATTAAGGCCCTAAACAATAATAGAACCTTCGGGATTAATTAGCTAGGGTTAAGGTACTATAAATAGAATCTTTAGTGATTTGACAACACAATTCACACACTTTATTCAAAATTTGAGAGAGAATCTTGAGAGGCCCTAGCCTCCTTGTTCATCTTGTTGAAGACCATGCTTAAGGATCAGTCTTCCTTATGAATGAGTCTATAAATCTTTTGGATAATCCAATGTGGTTTTTTTGAATGGGTCTTAGTTGCTTTTCTCTTCTAAGGTTTGTTTGAATTCCATTACTTAGGCGCCTATTTTCTCTACTCTATTTGTTCTTGTTTACCTTTATTGCTTCAAGGACATTAGGGTGAGATTATAGTAGAACTTTCTACTATTTTTGAGGGTCTTTGAAGCTTAGTTCTTTAAGGGTTTGATAGAGGGTAGGTTGTTATTTCATTTCTCCTTTTGTCTCAAGAAGAATCTCTGTTTTTGGTCCTATTGGTTGAGCTAAACTCCTTACCAATTAGACCACCCACAACACCAAGAAAAAGGCCACTCAAGATCATATCAAAGAGTTTAGTATCAGAGCAAGAAAAGCTTTGATTCCAATCAAAGTTTGAAAGTAAAAAAGGAGCCCTACAAAGTTGAAGAAAAAGAAAACAGAGAAAATCCCGTAACTCAAAAATATGCTCCAAAAATGTCATAAAATGTTTGTTCTATCTTGATTTTTCTTTTTGAAAATGTCTCCTTGATGTTAATATAATTCTTGAGGACAAAATTTTCTTATATTTGTGGTGAAATTTTGCTTGAATATGGGTGAAAATATTAGTTGTTCTTAAGTGACGGAATTGCTTCCATGGTGTTAGATAAATGTTCCATGTGAATGTTTTGGGCTATAGTTGGGATCTTTGATTCTTAATTTTCATTCATTGGGATATTAGGACTTAGTATATTACTCTATTATTGAATTCCATGCTCAATAAACTCAACTTTAATAGTGCACACTTGTGATCATTTTGTTCTTCACAATTCTAGTTCTAGTTAGTCTTGTTTCTTTGTTCTTCCTAACTCTTATTTGTTTCTTGATTAGAAGTGTTTCCTTCTGTGTCTAAGTGTTTGTTCTTGTGTTGATTGAGTCCATATTTCTTGAAATTCTTAATTAAAACTAGATTGTTTGAGCTGTCCAATAAGTGTTTGTTGAAATTCCCCTAAGACCCCCTAATTGGAAAAATCCATTGATTTGTGTGATTAACTAAGTTGGACTAAATCTTAAGCTATTGGGGAGAATTTGAATTGAACAAAAAGGCTTGAGTATTCAGAAAAAATGCAAGAGGGTGAGACTATTACTAAAAGAGCTTAAGAGAGCAAACACGAGCATGGAGTGATCAACCTTGAGAACCAACACGCAAGGAAGTGAATTGAGGATCTATTTTTCTTTTCTAATCTTTTTTGTTTTGCAGGTATAAATAAGTAAATATTCCATCACCATGGCCTATGATCAAGAGATTTCTAGGCCTAACCCAAGTGGACCTAGTAGACCTCAAGAAGAACAAATTAATGCTAGGGGTTTACGTGAAGACTTGAAAGCTATGATGAGGACTATGTAAAATGAGTTCCAAAACATGACAAGGGACTTGATAAATTATCTTGGATAATCTTCTACCGTTGCACAAAGGAGAGGCCAAGAGTGATTTGAAGTACTTAGCCCTAGGATGAGGGATGGCGATGCCCATACCCCTCCGTTAAATGCCCAACAAAGGGAAGAGTGGGATGAGCACTTAATCAGTGGATTCCAACAAGCTCTTATGAGAGGGGGAAGACTTGGTATGAGAAGAGAATGATGTAGGAGCCAAGGAAGGAATGGTGGGAACAACCTAAGGGTGTTAGAAAGAGAGTTTGAGGGAGTTGATGAATGGTATGAGGGGGAACAAATTGATGCCCTTGGGGAACACCATAGAGGATGCGGCAATAGAAGAGGAAGTAGAGACGGAAATGCTGAGGAGAGGAAGTTGAACCATATTAAATTGAAAGTGCCCATATTTTATGGCAAGAGTAACCCGAAGCATATTTCGAGTGGAAGAGCAAGATGGAGATCTTCTTAGAAAGTCATACCTATAGTGAGAGGTCAAATGTGAGGTTGGCTATTTTGAGATTTTAGGAGTATGCTTTGGTTTGGTGGGAGCAAGATAGTGCACAAAAGAGATAAATGGGAGTGGAAACCGTGGCTAGTTGGAATTTATTGAAAGATATGATGAGGGCAAGGTTTATACCACACCCTTACTACAATGATCTTTACCAAATGCTCCAATCACTCAAGCAAGGGAACAAGAGTGTGGAAGATTATCATAAAGAGATAGAAGTAATGTTGATAAGAGCTTAAATCAATGAAGATCCTAGAGCAATGAGGGTAAGGTTCTTGGGAGGATTAATTAGGAAAATTTCCAATTTGGTAGAATTGCACCACTATGATCGATTGGAGGATATGGTACATGCCGCTATGAAGATTGAGAAGCAATTAAAAAGGAGGGAATTTACTAGACCACCACTTCCAAATCCCAGTACTACTAGCAAGATGCCAATCATGAAGGATGAAGTCCCTAAGTCATTTTAAAGGGACTTCAACAAACCTAGAGAGGATTGGAAACCTAGAGAAGGTTAGCATAAGGACAAGGAAAAAGCTATGGAGAGGCCACAAAGGAATAGGAATATCAAGTGTTTTAAGTACCTTGGATATGGACATAGTTCCCATGAGTGTCCAAGCAAGAGAATGATGTATACTAACCCCTATTGTGAGATTTCTACCAATGAAGAAGAAGAGGGAGAAAGGTACCATGAAGACCAAGAGGGAAATGGGGAAGAGAAAAGTGATGAAAGGGAAGTTGTTGGTCAAGAATACTCTTTAGCGGGAGTCACAAGAAGGTCATTGAATTCACAAGCCATTGAAAATTAAGATCACCAACAGAGAGAGAACATTTTCTATATTAGGTGTCTACTCAACAAGACTCCTTGTAGTGTCATTGTGGATAGTGAGAGTTGCACTAACGTGAATAGTGCAAACTTAGTTGAGGAATTGGACATGAGTTGGATTAAACACCCCAAGCCCTACAAAATTGCAATGGTTGAACAATAGCGGGGAAATAAGAGTAAACAAACAAGTTTTGGTGTCATTTGAGATGAGGAAGTATAAGGATATTGTGCTATGTGATGTGATACCTTGCAATCGGGTCCCTTACTCCTAGGGAGGCCTTGGTAATATGATAGGCATTTCAAATATGATGGGAGGAAGAATACTTATTCCCTACTTAAGGAAGGAACTAAGTTTATCCTTACCCCCATGGCCATTAGTGAGGTGAACAATGATCAAAGAATCACGAAGGAGAAAAAAAATAAGAAGGGAGTGCAAGATGGCAAGCAAAAACACGAAATTGAGATAAAAGAACAAGGGAGGAAAGAAAAAGTGTTGAGAGAGAGAATAAACAAACAAGTACCTTTGACGATTAAGGATATGAGTGAGCAAGGACAAGAGAGGTGAGGTAAAAGAAGAGTGAATTTCATTGCAAAAGAAAGTGAGATCATAGAAGTTATAGAAGCTAAGGAACCGGTTATTCTTCTTTTATGCAAAGGTTCTTATGTTTCTACTAATGATTCTACGAGTGTCTTTGCCTAAGAAAATTGCAGCTATTCTTCAATAATTTGAAAATGTTTTTCCAAAGGAGGTGGTCAACCGAATACTTACCTAATTTTTACGAACCATAATTAAAAAGAACTTGAACAATTGGGAGGAATACTTGACACACCTTGAGTTTGTTTACAAAAGGGCTATTCAATCTACCACTTCTTATTCTCCTTTTGAAATTATGTGTAGTTCTAACCCTATAACTCCTTTAGAATTGGTTCCCTTGCCTATAGGAGAACGAATGAACCTTGATGGAGCTAAGAAGGCGATAATTGTGAAGGCACTCACGTGTAGATGAAGGCAATGATTTGGAGACGAATCCATTCCAAGGAGGGGGAGATGATAAGACTCTACTTCATCATGGAAGTCAAGATCAATGAGGGGAGGCGTGACCATGCAAGAACAAGGAACGATGACAAGATTTGGGTCCAAGAAGCTTCAAGTTGATTTCCAATTGCTCATAAAACCATGCTTGAGGAAGGAAGAGGGTTGGAAGGTTGAGGAAGCTAGCCAAGAGCTCATTTTTTATGAGAGCAAGAAGGACCCCAACGGGAACTCAAGCCGACAACAAATACAGCCAACATTCGACCAAAAGGAAGCCTTACGGTGGACAGGCAGCCTGGCCCAAGCATTAGAATCGGCGGCGGCCTCAATCTAGAACATGATCGGCCCGAACGGTGCGGAAGCAGGCGCCGGCTTCAAGGGCCTAGCCGGTGCGGAGCTACGGCACAGGCAGCCGCCGCGTTTTTGATATTTTTTCTAATTTTCTCCAATTTTAAAGTGTTTGTAAAGACTTATTAAGACCCTAAACTCTAATAGAATATCGGGGATTACTTAGCTAGGGTTAGGGTACTATAAATAGAATCTTGAGAGGCCCTAGCCTCCTTGTTCATCTTGTTGAAGACCATGCTTAAGGGTTAGTCCTTCTTATGAATGAGTCTATAAATCTTTTGGATAATCCAATTTGGTTTCTTTAAATGAGACTTAGTTGCTTTGCTTTTCTAAGGTTTGTTTGAATTCCATTACTTGGGTTCCTATTTTCTCTATTCTATTTGTTCTTGTTTGCCTTTGTTGCTTCAAGGATAATGGGGTGAGATTATAGTAGAACTTTCTACTATTCTTGAGGGTCTTTGAAGTTTAGTTCTTCAAGGGTTTGATAGAGGGTAGGTTGTTATTTAATTTTCTTCTTTAATTTTAAGAAGAATCTCTGTTTTTAGTCTGTTGGTTCAACTGAACTCCTTACCAATTAAACCACCCACAACACCAAGAAAAAACCCACTCAAGATCATATCAATGAGTCTAGACATTATATATATTTACTCTTTTGGTTTTTGTTATAAAGACCCCTTATCAGGAGTAATTGGACGGGCGACAAGCTGGTGTTGATATACTTCCACTGTAATCTTTAGTAGGGGTGTTACAAGTGCTACCGAGTAGAGTATGGGGAAAAAAAAAAGAAGACAAATGCTCATTGGCGATATGATTATTTCTAAGAAGGTTGCGGCGAGTGGTCGGAGTTAGAGGAGAATTAGACATTGCATCCAATCCTAAAAAAAATGTAATTTCAAAACTAAGCAACAATATGACTAACCATTTAAGGCCATTATATATCAAAGCCTATCTAAATGGTTGTCCGAGTTAGTTGGGTGTTCATTGATGGGAGAGCCATCTTGAACGTGACGTAAGTCGACATTTTAAAGAGGTTGGCTAAGATAATTGATGATTTGATGTTGACTAACATGTAAATGACTAATTATATAGGAGAAGTAACGAGTTGTATTAGGAATGCTCTCGGTAGAGTTAATTGTGAGAATAAAGACAAGTTCGATTGCTTTTTTTGTAGTTAATGTCCAATCCTCCTACTCTCTTCTCCTGGGTCGGGATTGGAACTATGCTAACCGAGTGTGTGCCATCTACTTTACATTAAGTGTTGATGTTTGGGATGGAGATAAGGTGGAAACAATGCGAGTGACCCAAATCATTTCAAAGTAAAAATGAGGATATTAGAAGCCATATTATACTCTATATTTTTTAAGCCACTTAAATTTGCCAATAATAAATGCATAGCTTGCCTCATATTAAAGGATGGATTCCACTTGAAGGAATGGCTAATTCTACGATTACAACTATAAAGATCTTCGATCGGCTAGAAGCCTATTCAGTTGAAACGAAATATTTATACTATTTGCGTAGAAGATGATAAGCAGCTCTATGGCTTGGAAAACTCCTCAATTCGAAGAAAGGCTCCCGGTTTCTGGTGCAAGACCCGTTAGTGAAGATAAATCTTGGCATCCTACAAGAGCCTAGATGTACTAAGATTAGGGCTTTATTAAGCGAGCTTAAAATAAACTTGCTCATTGCGCTCATCCGGAGGTATAAGGATTGTTTTACTTGGGACTATCATGTCAAGCATAGATAAAAGTATTGTTGAATACAAACTGCCAATCAAACTAGGATTTAAACCCCACAAGCGAGTTTAGCGAAAGTTTCGACCGAGACATTGTTCCAAAGATTGAACAAGAGATTAAGTAGCTATTGAAGTATGGTTTCATCTAATTAGCCAAGTATCTAGAATAGAGTTTGCATAGATTTCAAAGGTCTTAATCTGGCCACCCCAAAGGATATGTATGTGCCCATCGCGGATATACTATTACACGCAATAGCTTGTTTTGAATATCTTAGATATATAGATGGTTATTCTGTTATAACTAGATTTTCACATCTAAAGAAGATATGCTATAAAATGGCATTTTGTTGCCCTGGTAGAATTGGTTTATTTGAATGGGTAGTCATATCTTTCAGATTGAAAAATGTAGGGGTAAATTCTAAAGGGCTATAAATATGATTTTCCATAATATCATCAGCCAAAAAATGGAGGTGTATATTGATGGTCTATTTGTCAAATGAACCGACCTTGGTAGACATATAACTGATTTGGAGTAGCTATTCATTCGTATAAAGCACCATAACCTCAAGATGAATCTCAATAACTATGACTTCAGAGTAAAAGTAGGTCACTTCTTGGGATTCCTAGTCCATCATAGGGGTATTGAAGTAGAGAGTTTGCAAAACAAAGGCGATGTTGGAAGCTAGGCCGCCGAGGGAACAAAAAGGAGCTGCAAATTCTATTAGGAAAAGTTAACTTCTTTTGTAGATTTATTGTCAATTCGATTGGCAAATTGAAGCTCTTCACAATGCTCATATGGTTAAAATAAGTTAATCGAGTTCATCTAAAGTAAAGAGTAGCAAGATGCCTTCAAATAAATTAAGGTGAGTCTTTCCAAACCCTCGGTCCTTACGCCTCCGAGGATTACTACTATTGCCAAAATTGTATCTATCAGCCACTGAAGAGTTGATTGGCTACCTTCTAGCTTAAGATGATTAGGAAGGCAAAGAATAAGTTGTTTACTATCTCAACCAAGGACGAGAATGATCTAGAAACCAAATATGTACCTTTGAAAAAGCTGTACCTCTCATTGTTCTACACATGTTGATGTGTGTTTTTTAGTGTTGGAGATATTATCGACAAAGGCCACAATCAATTAAGTTTTAAATAAAATGCAAAATACTAAAACTACACATATGGACAAGTATACCCATCATACAGTACATGGACTAGCAAGTATCATATTCACGGAGTAATTAGTAATTACTCTTACTTTACTCTAATCTTTAGATAAAATAAAGAGATAAAATGAATAACTTATTAACCTAACATACTACAAAATATATCAAGTTTACACAAGAAAAGTCATAAGGATTATCAAGGGTAAGAATAAGGAAAAATTTATGTAAAGAAGAAATCATTCAAATTTATGTCAAGTAAAGAAGATACCTTTAAATCAATTTATTCCCAATTCCAATGCTAATATAAGTTTAACGAGATAAATTTCACTCTCACTTTATAAAATTAATATTCTTAGCTAATCAAAAGGTATCTCTACCTCCCTAATTAAATCTAAGAAGTATTAAGATCAACTCAAGTATATCCAGGAAGAAGTAATACAACTATTTCTAGGTGATATCACAAATGTGTCAATTTCGGAAACAACAACGATATTGAATTAACTACTCCAAAATAACCAATTCAATTAAATAAAATCAAGTAATCAAACACTAAAGATAGAAATCAATATATCCAAAAGAAATTTAATACAAGAACATAAATTTAGGGTTCATCTCTCAATCATAATTAAAAGTATAAATATTCCAAATTGTCAATAGATTATAAAGAAAATAGAAAGAAACCACTTATAGACAAGATTAGTTTTCTTCCTTGAAATCTTCTCAAACGGATTCATGCTTCTTCTCCAAGAATTCCTTTAATCTTCTCTTGATGTGTTCTTTCAACTCTCTAGGAGTTCTTTAGTGTTTTTTAATCTTCTCGAAAGACCAACTACATTAGGGTTTATTATCCTTTTATATTGAATTTTCCCTTCAAAATTGTCTCAAAAATTATTTTTTGCGTCACATTTCTAAATCCAATCAACCTTGCTAGCACTAAAGGAACCGATGCTGCCTATTCACTATTTTGCTCCATGCTTTGAATGGTACCAACCAGCCTACGGCTACTCTTGCTTGTTGTTTGGACTCCAAAATTACTCTATGTCGTGCTTTATTTTTTAGAAAGTGTCCAACCTTGGCTCCTTTGAACCAACTAGCATCGTTACTCTTTATTTTGCATCTTTTTTAACCTTTAATGTGTATTTTTCACCATCTTTTCTTGTACCTTTTTATTCCACAAATCCTACACAAAAGATGGTAAAAGCAGGGAGTCAATGGTAATCTAATAATGAGCTAATGAAAAATATGACAAAAATGACTTAGAAAATATGGACCAAATTAGCCCCTATTAATTCCCGCATACTTAAGCCTAACTTGCTCTCAGGGCAAACAATATATCAACAATCAAAAATCCAACAAGCAAATAGCTAACTTTGAAAATAATTTTAGTGAATGTAGCTTACATAGAAAGATGTTATCCTTCCTTCAAATTAAGAATTCAACCCAACACTTATTCAATTAAGCTAATTTCATGTAAACTTGTGTATTAGGATATATATATAACCAAGATTATTGAAGTTGAGCTAAACAAGTTTATGTTCACTCAATATAATTCACCCCATTCCTTAAGTCAATAATGTAAATAATGTGATTCATATAAATTAGGAATAATAAAGCAATTCAAGTTCTATAATCTTCAAACTACTACAATGCGAGTAGTAAACTCCTTAAACACGGAAAAACACCCTCGAATTCTTTCGGGACCCATGCTAAAACATATTGTTAGGGACTTGAGTAGAAGGTCATACCTCAAAGCGATCGTACAATCTCCATTGATACGAAGAAAACTCCGTTGTCCGATCAGATCATATG
>JANUWF010003076.1:0-55210 GCA_026120185.1 Voacanga thouarsii
AAAGAAGAATTGTCCTTCAATCCATTGGACACAAGAAAAATATCATGGAAAGGGTTCATATAACTCGGACCATAAAGATATCATCAACCAACTTGTTAGTTCTCTAACACAATTAAAGTTGGGATTATAGTTCTATGATTTTTTTAAAAACATTTTGAATAAACTCCTCAGATTATGAAGAGATCTCAAAAAATTTAAAAAAATAATAAGAAAGGAAGGAATCTAGAAAGTTATTTTCTTAAGTCCATCTTCATACATCTTTTTAATGTTACAATTCGCTTCAATCTTAAGAAAAGTATTTTCTATCACATTAACTAGATTTAAGTAAAATAGACATGAAAGGAAGATAAGACAGTAGTAACCTATGAAACAATAGAAAGCAACCATTAAAATAAATAATTAAAAAAATAGCAACAACAAAAAATAAGAATAAAACGATTAAATATGAACAAGAAAGAAAGCCAAAGTTATAAATAAAAAAATTAAAATAAAATAAAATCCAGCAGATATATACAAATAAAAATGAAAAATAACATATATAGTCTGAGCAAGGATAAAGGATTAAAGAACAAACTGTGAACTGCTTCTTCCCTAACATCGGATGTACGTGCAAAAGTTTGCTACGCTTTTAGAGTTAAAACTTTAAACCATTTCAATGCCAACTTCAATGAAAAATCTAAAGCTTCAGGTAATTATTGACGGGCGTTACCCTTTCCAATTCAACTTCTAAAATTTGACTATCGATGATGCTTTAGACCTGGGTGTTTGGAGCTGGGCAAAAGAGAAAGGGAAGAAGTGGTTGGTAGCTGGAGCACAAAGTGTACTGCCACTTGTAAAGTCAATCATCTATGGAGTTGTTACTTAAAAAGTCAACCAATCTCGCCTTTATAGTGTAGAAATAATTGTGTTCCGAGTTGGAAAAAAAAAACTCAGACTTTTTTTCCCCATTGAAGTAGCAAGGATTCATTCCTAGGTCTCCTGGACCACACGAGCCAAGTACTCAACCGCTAGGCTATTACCTAATACCTAAACAGCACTTGGGCCATTGACTTGTAAAGGAAGAATCTTGATCACAACATAATTTTAGGGGAAATAATTGCATCGGTCCATTTTTTGTAAATCACGTGTAATAAACTTGTACCATTCTAAAAGGTACAATACATAATGCATGTATACAAGTTTTTATTGTGTTGATCTATGATGATTGGGTTTATGTAAGTATTTTATTAATTTGAAGCATCTTGCCCTCTATGTGTTTTGAGTTCAACAATCACATCTCTCCTTTTACAAAATTAGCAATTTTACTATTCAGATGTCATGTTTTTTGCAATTTATGACCATTCTTTTATAAGATTATCAGTTAGCTCTTGTAAACATCAATAGTAGGATTGATAATGGAGCGGAGCTATGCAAGAGATGGGATATTCAAAACCAATATCAATTATTCAACAATTTACCAGTTCAAACTAGTAAAAGATTTTTATAACTGATATGCTGAAACCAAACAAATTAAAAATTACAATATTATTTAATTAATTATTCATTTCTTTTTCCAGACAAAATTACACAAAAGATAGTAAATTAAATAAATATTTTTTTATACCTGTTAACCCATGTGCAGTTCCAAAAGTCTGTCAAGATCCACATACAGATAATTTTATCATTGATTGCAAATTATAGAAACATAAGTTTCCTTCCTATTCTAAGAGTAAAATGTTTGGATACCTGGTCCAATACTGAACATCCATTTCACCAAATTGCAAATTGCAGCAAAACTAAAATCCAAGCAAAACTAATCTAACCCCAGAAATCAAATTACTGCAAATTGTAGCTAAACAAAACTAAAATCCAGAAAAAAAAAATGAAAACATGAAACAAAAAGGAAGCATTTTTACTGTCTTGACATTCAGTTTAGAAATGTGATATCCAACAACTTAAAAACTGACTGAGGAAAGAAAAAGAAAAAGCAAGTCAAGACCAGGAACAAGATCTTTTCTTTCACATTTCATACAATACATTAATGGCAACATAAGAAGAAAGCAGAATTAGTTGAAGCAAAGGTACTTACTCTTAAACACTTCAAAATCCCTCAAGAAAAATAAAATGAAATTTAAAATGATAAAACTAAGAGCCAGTTAACAACAGCAAAACTATGGTTGAATCAAGGAACTGGGATGAATTAAAATGTAATCCCAGAGAAAGCTAAACTGCCCGTGCCCATTTAAGATAGATCAGAACATGCAAATCTATGCTATTTACAGGGAAGAAATAAGGAAATAGCTGACCCCTTGACCGGAACAAATTGCGAAAGTCAGTGAATTCTCAAAGCAATTAGGTAGGAGCTTCTACCATTTAAAAGTATTTGATAGGATTCAATGGTTGAAGATGGTGGTAGAGATTAAATCGACTGGCACCGGTTTAGTTGCTTACAACGGCTACACACAACTGAGAAAAAGGGCTTTGTAGAAGTGTGAAGTTGTTCTCGTGAAGTGCCAATTCGGGGAGGGATTTTGAAGAGTTTTTGACCAAACTTTTTTTAAAAAAAAGAAATAATGAAAATATTATGCTTTTATTTAGGTTTTATATAGGATAAAAATTCATTTTCAAACTATTGGAAATGCTTCGTAAAAAACATTCTTAAGAAAAATCATGTGAGACAAAAAAGTAATGAAGGAAAAAAGAGTACACTTTCCATTCTAAAGTGAACAATACTTCATTAAAAACCTGTCCAAGAAAAAATTTAGTAGAAAAAAACCTTAGTTACAAAAAAAGAATACAATATACATACTCTCTCTTTTGATAGTATATTTCAAATAACTTCATATCTTTCAACCAACGCATTCTAATTTTATATAATAATTTCTCAAATAAAGTGGTTGACAATATCTTAGTAAATAAATCTATTAGATTATCACATAATCGAATCTGTTGCACATCTATGTCACATCTTTTTTAGAGTTCATGAGTAAAGAAAAATGTTAATGAAATTGTTGACGTCAACTTTAACGAGTCGACGCAACGGTTACTTCGAGCAGATGCCGATTTGATAAATGGGGACGAGCCGATAAAGTCAACCTTTCAAACAGCCGATAGCCATGGTCAACATCGACACCACGGGGTCGATAAGAAGGAAAAACAGATTCCCGATCTTTCGGTGCAAGGATTCTACACGATCGTTGGGGGCACTCTTTGGCCGAAAGTAACTCCACGTTGTATTAGTGGCTCGTTCGCAGCAAGTATAAAATGAGGAGCATCGCCCAGAATCAGGGACAAGAAATCAACTCATCAATCAGCAGAATTCAATTTCATTTTCTTTTTCCCCTCATCATTTCCAGCTTTCTAGTCTAGAATTTTAATTCTTTACAGCTTTCTTACTGCTTTGTTCTAGCTTCTCTTTACTAGCATTGTTTACAATTTTTTCTTACAGTTTCTGCTCGTATTTTCAATATCAGCACTTGTTCTGTACTTCCCGTTAAGCCGATTAATACAAATATCATTCTATTCTCCGAGAAAAGTCCTTCCGTTTAGCGTTCTCAGTTGACCTTCTTGAGCCCTTTCTATAGTAAGCTCAAGGAACCCGGTCCCTGATTTAAAAAGATCTGATACCATTTTCCTGTTGCACCATATTAGATCATTTGTGTTTGTCGGAGACGACGCCGATTCCCGTTTGCATCGGCTCCCTATTTTGACAGCAACACAGATTGGCATGCCCAGTGAGACAAGAGGTTAGTAGTCGCATGCTATTGCAGTCAAGGCGAACAATGGCCAATAATTCACAGCAGCTACAAACACCGAAGACATCCGAGCGACCCCCAGTCCGTACTCTCCGGGGAGTCTTTGACCACTCGGTTACAACTACCAGTGGTACTCAGGGTACTCCTGTAGAGCTAGGGCATCGGTCCTCGCCCCCACTACCAGTGTCTCAATCAACGTCCACCTCGCTAACTGCCATTCGACATACTATGGAGTAGTGTACTGGTGAGCTTTTATAGGGGCTTATTCCACAATTTGCTACTATTTTTCAACCTCTACTTCAGAATGAGCTTCAACAATTTGCGCAGAGGCAAAATATGCAAACTTTCACTCAGCCATCGGGGTACCTTGTACCAGGGACGGGCATGGCACCTGCATATACTGTGCTATCGACTGATGTTGCACCTTCTTATGGCTCAGTACATCTCTTGCGAAGAGAAACACCCTTCCCGGCTACTGGGGGAGATCAAGCTCCAGGAATAGTGACTTAAAACACGTTCCCAGTAGAAGTGTTTCTAGGCAGGAGCCCGAGCCCAATAGCAGGGTTACCAGCGACTTATGAAGCGACTCCCACCTGTGTTAGGGGGAACATGCCACTTTTCGGGGGGCAACCACATTACTCTGCTCTATACCCTCCTCTATACCCGTCAGTCATAACGACTAACCCAGGGAAAGGGATCGGAAGCACTGAGCCCTCCACAGGGCAGGGTCCCCGACCTGTCATGCAAAGCCCCTCACCTCAGTTTCAACAACCGTCTCAGCCGGTGGATATGGTAACGGAAACATTATGACGGCAGACACGGGATCGGCTCTTATACCAAAAGTCTTACCCTAAGTGGGTGGATTCCACGACAGTGCTCCCTCGAGGTTACAAGCTGCCAGAGTTTTCAACATTTTTCGGTGAAGATAATAAGTCCACCATAGAGCATATCAGAAGATTTATAGAACAATATGGTGAATTGGGAAACAACGACTGGCATAAGTTACAACTGTTCTCATTATCATTGACAGGGGCATCATTCACATGGTATGCCAATCTAGTACCTAACTTCGTGTACTCATGGGCTGACATGGAAAGAATGTTTCACCAACATTTCTTCAAAGCGGTACTGGAAGTCTCCATTGCAGACCTTTTGGCCATAAAGCAAAAGGGATCAGAACTAAGGCCAAATGTACAACCCAGTTGCCTGAAACAGAATGTGCATGAATTGCTATTAGTAGGATGCATCCGCAGCTCAAAGAACGACTCATTTTCCAAGACTTCTCGGATTTATCCCGGCTGTTGTCCCATGCTGTCAGAATAGAAGAAATGATCAAGGAGAAAGAGAAGTGACATTCCATCAAGTTCTCTCAGGGCCAGACATTGATATCCGTCATAGCGGATACTGCTATGGAAGACGAAGAGCAGGCTGTAGAGGTGATGGCGGCAGAATTGGTAAAATGCGCATCTTATACTTGTCCTCACTTGAAACCAAGCAAGGGAAAGGAGGAAGTGGCCACATCAGGAACCACTTATTATTTTGACGTTTTAAAAGCTGAACAAATCTTCGATCAACTGGTGGTAGATAAGCAGATTCGTTTGGCTTATGGACATAAGATTCCCACTCCGGAAGAATTGAAAGGAAAAAGGTATTGTAAGTGGCATAACTCTTTCTCTCATAGCACTAATGGTTGTATTGTCTTCACGAACATCATTCTGAAAGCTATCCAGGACGGAAGACTGAAGTTTGCAGACAAAAAGGAAGAGACTTTGGTAGACACAGATCCTTTTTCGTTAGCGGATGCACACATGCTGCAAACAGTGTGTGGGAAACAGGAAGAACATACAGGGAACAACAAGCATGGGGAAACAGGGGAAGCGTTCCAAAGACTGGATGGTAAACCGTCAGTTTTTACCCATTTATCTCCTCCCTCTTTTGCAGCACATTTCCATGGCAAAGAAGGGCAGCTAACAGTGCAGGTGCTCCAAAAGGAAACATTTTTGCCTGGTCTCTATTCCCGACCAACAAAGACCCAAAAGAGGAGAGAGCAGTGGAAGCGAGCGTAAAAATGGTAGCTGGTGGATGCTTGGGTTGAGGAACAACTAGGCCCAGAAAATGGCCAAAATATGCTCAGCATCTTACCATCAAGCTTCCGAACTACTTCTTGTCAGAAGTTCATGGAAGAGGATTTTCATACTGAAGAAAGAGCCGCAGTGGAGCTGGTAGATGTTCAGATTCCCCCAGAGGGGATGCTTTTTCCCATTCCCACAGCCCAAAATGCTAACCATCTCAGGCCCTTGTACATCAAAGAACATGTCGATGGCAAACCGCTTACTCGGGTTTTTGTTGATAGTGGAGCTATGTTAAATGTAATACCTTTCTCTACCTTGAAACGACTAGGAAAGGATAGGTTGGATTTATCACCTACTGATGTACAGATGGTTAATTTCACTGGAGAAGCAGCTACGGCAGAAGTCGTGATCACTTGTGAAGTCACAGTCGGGTCTAAAACTAGTAAGATGGTCTTTTTTATAATTGAGGCAAAGCATGCTTATTCCGTTTTATTGGGCAGCGATTGGATTCATGCAAACTGTTGCGTACTGTCTACTTTACACCAGATGATGTTGATCTGGGATGGAGAGAAGGTGGAGTAAATCCCAATCGATCCTAATCTATTTTTAGCTGAACTCCACATGAACGAGGCGTTATTTTATCATCCGACATTCGACCCAAGCTAATACGCCAAGCTATCGATGGCCCATAACTTGATCACTACTGAGGAACCAGGCGGCTTACGACTGGAAGATCCAGAAGTCCGACGAGCTCCTGGCCTCATTGCTCAAGATCCGTCAATAGAAGTAAATATAGGAGAAGCGGGGGAAAACATAACAGCCAAGGTAAGTTTGCACTTAACTATTGAGCAAAGGGATAAGATAACCTATCTAATCCGCAGTACAAAGACTGCTTTGCATGGGACTATCATGAGATGCCAGGATTGGACCGAAGCATTGTGGAACATCGCTTACCTATGAAAGAAGGCTTTAAACCCCATAAACAACCAGCGAGACGTTTTAACCCTGCATTACTACCCAGGATCAAGGAGGAGGTGGAAAGGTTACTACGGTGCGGATTCATCCGTACGTGCCGATATGCAGAACGAATATCTAACATTGTGCCAGTCATTAAGAAGAATGGTCAGCTGCGTGTATGCATAGATTTCAGAAATGTGATCTTGGCCACTACAAAGGATGATTATGTTATGCCGATGGCCGACATGTTAGTAGATTCTGCTGCAGGTAACCAGTTTCTAAGTTTTGTGGATGGTTATTCAGGGTATAACCAGATATTCATAGCCGAAGAGGATACACACAAAACGGCGTTCCGCTGCCTAGGGTCTATCGGCTTGTTTGAATGGGTGGTCATGCCATTCGGTTTGAAGAACGTCGGGGCCACTTTTCAACGGGCCATGAACCTCATCTTCCATGACCTTATCGGTAACACCATGGAGGTCTACATAGATGACTTGGTCGTGAAATCCCCCATGTTCCTACAACATTTGGTTGACTTGGAGCAAGCCTTCCTCCGGATGCGTCGGCACCATTTGAAGATCAATCCAGCTTAGTATGCTTTTGGAGTTACGGTCAAAAATTTTCTTAGGTTTTTAGTGCACCAGAGGGGGATCGAGATCGATCAAAATAAGGCCCAGGATATTCTACAAGCGAGGCCGCCTCAGATGAAGAAAGAGCTACAAAGTTTCATGGGGAAGATAAATTTTTTACGACGGTTTTTGACAAATGCTGCAAGAAAACCAAAGGTATTTGCTCCATTGTTACGATTAAAGGCGTCTCAGGAATTTATCTAGCAGCCTGAGCATTAGGTAGCGTTCGATCAAATAAAGGTGGCTTTGTCACATCCACCGGTGTTAGCGCCTCCACATAACCGGTCGCCCATGAAGTTATACATCTCAGCTGCAGAAGAGTCCATCAGCAGTTTACTGGTTCAAGATGACCCGCAAGGAAAAGAAAGAGCAGTATACTATCTTAGCCGTAATCTATCGGATGCAGAGACCAGGTATACCCCTATTGAAAAGTTATGCTTATATCTTCACTATGCATGCACAAATCTAGAGCATTACTTGTTATTTAGGGAGGTACATATCCTATGCAAGGTAGATTTAATTAAACTTTTGTTGAACCGCCGTTTACTAAATGGGCGACTGATGAAATGGGCAGTCAAATTACATGCTTTTTCTCTAATGTATGTGCCACTGAGGGCAGTAAAAGGACAAGCTATTGCAGACTTTTTAGCTAAGCATCATTCACTGGAGATACCCCCAACAGATGGGAATAAGCCACAGAGGTACATTTCTTTGAAACCATGAGTTTTACAATTTGATAGCTCGAGTACCCGACGAAAGGCTGGTATTGGTCTGGTTCTTGAGTCTCTGAATGGACAGTAGGACCAGGTTCACTTTGAGTTAAAGAAGGGGACAACTAATAACCAGGCAGAGTATGACGCCCTTTTGTTAGGATTACGGATTTTGAAAGCGCTGGAGGCTTGAGTAGTCAGAGTTGTAGGAGATTCTCAAGTGGTTATCCGACAAGTAGTAGGAGATTATAAATGCACTAACCCATTGCTGTTGGGTAAGTTGCAGGAGGTAAAAGGACTACTGCAGCAGTTCTAGGAGATCGTTCTAGCCCATGTCCCCAGGACAAAAAACTGAAGTGCTAACAATCTAGCTCAGCTAGCTTCGGGTTTCAGGAAAGCAATGATGTGCCAACAGATAGCGGAGACAGAGCATCAAGAAGATTGACGACAGGAGATCGTTGACTATTTAAGAAACCCGACTGGGCAAGCATCTCGAGAGGTGAAACGAAAGGCCCTCAAATTTATAGTAATAGGCAATGATTTGTTCCGATGGAGTCACTCTAGAATCCTGTTAAAGTGTCTTTCCAAGAAAGAAGCCTTACGGGCAATGGCGGAGGTGCACGAATGCTTATATGGAGCACATCAAGCAGGCCCAAAACTAAAATGGACACTTCAATGTCATGGTTTCTTTTTGCCATCAATGACTACAGATTGTAACGCATATGCGATTGGCTGTAAGGCTTGCCAAAAGCATGGCCCTTTAGTGCAAATGCCTTCCACGAAATTACACCCGATTATTAAACTATGGCCTTTCTGTGGATGGGCCCTGGACATCATCGAAAAAATCTATCCACCTTTAGCAAAAAGGCATTCATTCATATTAGTGGCAACAAATTACTTCACCAAGTAGGTGGAGGCTCAACCACTGACCAACGTGACGCAAACAGCAGTCGTCAACTTTCTCTGACAAAACATTCTATTCTATTTTGGAATCCCAGAAATAATAACGGATCAAGGAACGATGTTTACAGGGGACTAGGTACGTAATTTCCTAACACAGTTTAGAGTGAAGCTGCTTCACTCTTCTCCTTATTATGCACAGGCCAACGGACAAGCAGAAGTAACAAACAAAACCCTAATCGGCATGATCCGTAAGGCAGTAGAAGAAAATCCAAGAAAATGGCATGAGATGTTGCAAGAAGTCTTATGGGCCGATCGGAATGCTGCCAAAACCACAACTGGCTTTACTCCATTTAGACTAACTTATGGGCAGGACGCTGTGTTGCCTGTTGAGATATCATTGCAGTCAGCGCGGACAGCCTACTAGCATGGTCTAATGGCTAAAGATTACCAGACAGCTTTAGCTTTGAGTCTAGACCAAAGTATGGCAAATGGTCCGCGTCCTGGGAAGGTCCATTCCTAGTAACACAAATCTTTGATTGAGGAGCTTACCACCTAGCGACACCCGATGGAAAGGAAGTTGGTAAGGCAATTAACGGTAAGTTCTTGAAATGCTACTATCCACGTTCTGGGAAGGGAATAGCGAATAAAAAAAAAAAAAAAGAGCATCTTCTTGAGCAGAAAATTTGGTTTTCATATATTGAGCTGATCACAAAAGACCGACCGGATTGTCATAAATGTCAGTACAAAAGAAATCAGCTATTATCAGAAGGGACGTTAGCATTGGCCGATAAGGAACAATCGCTAGCCGATTGGGGTCTTCCGATTCAGCGGGCCCTGGGCTGGCTGTGGTAGTTTCCATTGGCGGTGGATCCGGAACGGGGAGCTTTGTTCCAATCACCTCAGCCTCAGTATCGATACCTCCCTCGGGGGGCAGGGCCATCTCGTCAGCATCTGTCTTCTAAGTCCTTAGTTTGGCCGGCAAAAGGACAGCTTTTTCCATTTGGGTACCGGAAGGACCGGCTTCGTCAGTAGCCGAAGGGTGTAGAGCTTTATTCAGCTCGGCTATGAAGTGGTCCCACCCGGACTTCATCTCATCCAGCAGGGCAGTTGAGTTCGATAGTTCAGCGTTAAGCAGTTCCTCTTCCACCTCTAACATTAGCCATTTGTTATGATGCTTAAGAAGGGAATCTTCAATGGCTTTTACCGTTTCCTGAAATACTTTTTTTGATGTAAGTCGCTGCTCCAGAGCTATTTTTTCAGAGGCAAGTTCTTTATGGATTTCTGACAGTTGATGTTCGTGCCGCTCAATTTTCCCAATCCACTCAGCAATGTCGGCTCGCAGTTGCGAAAAATGATCCAAGGATTCCCGACGATCCTTCTCGGCAAATGCTGCATTCTCTCGATGCAATTTTAAAAGCTCTAACTGGTCATGAGCTTCATTTCGGCGGCGCAGCGTGTCAAAGAAGAAGCGACCGGTGAAGCGCATCTACCCCAGGCACCCAGTTGCCAAGTCCCGAAGTGTGGGGGGCATGCCTGGATCGTTTGATTGCACAATTCACAGAAGAGCGCGACTCACGTTTCAAGGGTGGATCTCTTAGCAGGCAAGGGAGCCCCTAGGAGGCCGTCAAGGAAGTCCAGTGCCCAGGCCAGCGTCAGCATTGGCAGGGGAATATTAGCCTCTCCAGTTTTCTTGCTGGGAAGGGGTGGCATTGTATTAGTGACATCGGCCACTAATTGCTTGTCAGGCCTTGGCAGAACAGAATGTGGACTTTTTGGAGTCGGTAGCTCAGCCGATGGAAGGTCTATCACTAATGGGGGAGTCGACGTGCTAGCCATTGGAAGAGGAGCCGTAGCCTCCACCTTGGGGGTATTTGCCATCGGAGGGACAGTTCTTTCAACTGCCTTTTCGGCTAAAGAGCGGAGCAGAATGTCTTCTTCCGAGCCAGAAGAAGTGTAGTTGATTACAGGACGACCTACCCTTTGTTTGCACCTCTGTAGAAAAGGATCGTGCTAATAGTTAGGCAAATAATTTCTGAACATTAAAGAAGCCAAAAGGGAGGAAAAGAGGAATCAACAAATATAAACCTTGGAAACGGGAGGAGTCAGTGTGTCATGTCTCCTTTTAGATCAACGGAGCAGGGGCGGAACCTCGATCTCTTCTTCCTTCTCCTCCAGGACTACATGAGCAGCAGCAGTGGTTTTCTGCACCAAGGGAGTATGTAAGGTCGATATTATTACGGGACTTATAGGGTGTTTTACCTATTTTCCTTTCTTAGCCGATGAAGGTGGTTCAGGCAGAGAAGTGGCCGGCCTAGGAATTCGTAGAAGCCAGACGCCTATGGGGGCATAAAACAGGGCCCCACTCAGTAGCCTCCACCATAAATCAAAAAATTGGAGAAGTTTCCAGCACCACCTGGAAGGGTTTAAACTCAAAGGACCTTAGAATGGCCTGAGTACGTTCGGCTAAAGTGTGTACGTCTTCAGCCAATAACACCGATTTTACAGAGAAAGAGGAAACATGCCATGGATCTGCGGGAATATCCTGTATCAGCCCGAATTGGCGGGAGAAGCAATGAGGGTTGTACCGCTCACAGGAGGTCTTAGCGCTTCGAGCTCCAGGCTTGGCCCCCAGAAGAATTTCCCGAGGGCACAGAATTCGGGCCCATAGAGTTTCTTGTGTGGCCTTAAGGCTTTCTGATAGGCTTTTCAACCAAAGGGGCCCCTCTTGGCGAGTAGCATGTGGGAAGAAAATGACGTCGTGGAAGTCTCGACATTGGTAGAGGTACAAGACGATGGTTTCGGCAGAAGTAGAATTTATGGGGACCCGAAGGAGCTGATAGCCGGTCGCCTGTTCAGAATAGTCTGCTTGGGTGCCTGCAAGTCGGCTAACACCAAAGTTGGGCAAGTATTGATACAGCTAGAGTTGGACAATTTAAAGTGGGCCCCCCTAGGATGGTCAAATCCTCCCCGGTGGCAAGGGCAGCCATCAGTTGATTGATGGTACGATAGACCAAAGCGAGGACCAGAGAGGTAAGGTTACAGCACCTTTTGCTCCTTAGGAGAGCCGATACATAGTATTGGTACTCGTTGCTGATGCCGGCGGAATGGGAACAAATGACATACTTACACAGCTAAAGCGATAGGAAGGCTGCCTGTTCTTGGTTTGAAGGAGTGTCCTCCACCTCTCATTGAGCGTTGATGAAGTTGCCGTACGAAGAGGAGGCCTTGTCCAGACACGCCTCAACGGCTGGAAAATTTTCTTTGTCATGAAGCCTCGGAATCTCGTCGCCATCATATCGGAAGCCGATGATGGTGCAAATATCAAGAATGGAAGGAGAGAACATCCCGTGCAAGAAGATGAAGCCGTTGATTGCCGAAGACCAAAAGGGAAGGACGGCGGCGAACAAGTTGCGGTCGAAAGCTATCTCAAAGTCGGTCATCAAGATGGCGTCTGAAATTCCCCATTGTGCCCAGATAGCCCCGAATCGGGCGTGGTAGCGGTCTCACCATTCGCTGTAATTCTTGAGTTTGTGGGGCCAATAACGGAAAGAAGAGGGAAGATTGGCGGTTGTGAAGGTGTCCCGTTGCAAAGGGAAAGTGAAATCAGCTGGCAAAACAAACTGCAGGTGTTCAATGGTAATGTCTGCGGGCAAGAGGCGTGGGCCCAAAGTAAACAGTTTGGCACTGACTTGGACCAGGCACAGAGTGTTTTGATCGATAGGGGTTACCATTGCAATGTTATCTTTTTATCAAAAAAAAGATTTACAGTTCACATGAAATTTTGGCAGAAAGATAAGAGATCGATGAGTTACTAAAGCAGTAGAATTCTGAAGAAGGTGGAAGTAGTAGGAAGTAAGGAGTTCCGATTGGGGACCACTGCTATTTATAAAAAAATTTGAAATTGGGCCGTTCGCGGGTTATAAGGCCGAGGTGTCGTAAATCTTCCATAACGTTCGGGATATTTCGATTCTTTCAGAAAATGAGCGGCTGCCATTAATAGTTGTACGATTCCCATCGTTTTGATGACTCGCGTCCGCTGAAACAACGGGATTCGGGGGGGCATGTGTTGACGTCAATTTTGCCAAGCCGACGTCAATTTTTCCAAGCCGACGCAACGGTTACTTCGAGCCGATACCGATTTGATAAATGGGGACGAGCCGATAAAGTCAACCTTTCGAACATCCGATAGCCATGGTCAACATCGGCACCACGGGGCCGATAAGAAAGAAAAACAGATTCCCGATCTTTCGGTGCAAGGATTCTGCACGATCGTTGGGGGTACTCTTTGGCCGAAAGTAACTCCACATTCTGTTAGTGGGTCATTCCCTGCAAGTATAAAATGAGGAGCATCGCCCAGAATCAGGGACAAGAAATCAACTCATCAATCAGCATAATTCAATTTCATTTTCTTTTTCCTCATTATCATTTCCAACTTTCTAGTCTAGAATTTTAATTCTTTACAACTTTCTTATTGCTTTGTTCTAGCTTCTCTTTACTAGCATTGTTTACAGTTTTTTTCTTACAGTTTCTATTCGTATTTTCAATATCAGCACTTGTTCTGTACTTCCCGTTAAGCCGATTAATACAAATATCATTCTATTCTCTGAGAAAAGTCCTTCCGTTTAGCGTTCTCAGTAAGCTCAAGGAACCCGGTTCCTGATTGAAAAAGATCTGATACCATTTTCTGTTACACCATATCGGATCATTTGTGTTTGTCGGAGACGAAGCCGATTCCCGTTTGCATCGGCTCCCTATTTTGACAGCAACACAGATATTTTTCGTCCTATCTCCTTTAATAAATCCACCTTTTAATTAAATTTTACAAGCTACATTATCTTCGTAAAAAAGTGTTGGAATTTCCTTTTCAAAGGATAAACCGCAATTCTCTCGAATATAATGAATCATGAATCTCAACCATATGTATTCTTAGCTTGCCTCATGAATAGCAAAAACTTCTGCATGATTAGAAGAAGTAGCTATTACAGATTGTTTTGTAGAGTACTATGATATAGTAGTACCACCACATGTAAATAAATAACAAACTTAAAAATGTGCTTTATATGAATCAGATAGATAATTAACATCTGCATAACTAATTAACATTGAGTTGGTTTTATTTAAATAAAATCATATGAGATCCATTATCCTTTGAAGATATCTTAGGATATACTTAATACCATTTAATGTTGTCGTGTTAGAGAAGAACTAAATCTTGCTAATAAATTTATAGAAAATACTATATCAGGTAGAGTGTTATTAGTAAGGTATATTAGTGCACTAATTGCATTGAGATATGGTACTTCAGCACCAATAAGTTCTTCATCATCTTCTCGAGGTCGAAAAATGTCTTTATTTACATTTAATGACCGATGAGCATTGGAATACTCAATAGACATGCTTTGTCTATGTAAAACCTCATTAAAACTTTAACTATATATGTTGATTGATAAATAAAAATACCATCTTCTAGATATTCTATTTGTAGACTATGAAAAAATTTGGTTCTTCCAAAATCTTTAATTTCAAATTCTTATTTCATGCTATCTCATACCTCTTGAAGCTTTTCTAGAGTTCCAATAAGGTTGATATCATCCACATATATAGCAACTATAACAAAACCAAATGCAAATTTCTTAATAAATACACATGAACATGTCATATCATTTTTATATCCTGATCTTAATAAATATTCACTTAGATGATTATACCACATGCGTCCAAACTGTTTTAATCCATACAATGACTTTTGTAATTTAATGCAATAATTTTCGTAAAGACCAAAATTATATGCTTCAGGCATACTAAATCTTTATGGGATTTTAATATAAATATCATTATCAATGTTCTCATATAATTAAGCAACACAATATTCATTAGACACATGCCAATCTTTTTACGTACTACTAGATTCACAAGATATCATAGTGTAATTGTATCTACCACGGGTGAATATGTCTTATTGTAATCAATACCCATTTTTTGTGAAAAGCTTTGTGCCACAAGTCGTGTTTTAGAACCTACGACTTCATGATTTTCATTCCGCTTTCGTACAAATATCCATTTATCACCAATTGGTTTTATACCTTCTGGTATTCGGACTATAGGTCTAAAAATTTTACGCTTTTGTAAGTGAGTTTAATTCTGACTAAATCACATCTTTCTATTTTGACCAATAATTTCTATGACGACATTTTTCAACCGATATTTGTTCAAGATCCTCATTATCTTTTAATACATCAAATATATATATATATATATATATATATATATATATAGGAGCTGCGGAAGCCTCCTTCTATGATGCCTGGCACTCTCTTGCACTGACACCTGACATTGTGAATTTAGAATTTTTTAAGAGTTTTTTTTATTGGAAAAGAAATTTTAAGGTTTTTTTTTTAATATTAGGTTATCTGAATTCAATAAATTCATATAAGATAGAATTAATCAGAGTTATCTGAATTCAATGAATTCAGATTTCTGATACTTCTTCTCTTATTTAAGAAGACATCAAAATCACAAACCGTTTCACTTAGGAAACAAGCTCTGATCCTTTGTCTCTTTCTGAATGTTGAAGAGCAATAAGAGTGCAAAGCACCATGTAGATGAGTTGGACAAGGAAAACTTCGTCTACAAATACAGCATCATCGAGGGATGTTTTGATGGGCGTGCTTGAATCAATCTCTTACGTAGGTAAGATTTAAGCATCTGGTGATGCCTCTATTTGCAGGAGCAGCACCACGTACTACAGCAAGGGTAATGCCTAGATTAAGGATGAGGACATCAAGAGTGGTAAAGAAAATGCCAGTGCAACATTCAAAGTGATTGAAGCTTACCTCCAAGCTAACCCAGACTACTAAATTTGATTCCTACCACACGCAAATGAATCTATTATAGAGTGCATGTGTTTCTCAAAGTGTGGCTTTGTGTGTTCTTGAATTTTCTTCCTTTGTTTTCCTTGTCAGAAATCTGCTGTTGGCTTTAGAATAAATGCTGCTGTGTTTTAGCAGTGGTGGTGATCCATTATCATGTTCTAGGCTTGGATTTGTGTAAGAAGTGTGTCTAGGTATACCTATATATGTATGCACCTAAAGAGAGAGGAAAATTTTTATAGAATTATTTCAGTGTTTTTCCATTGAATTTCTAAATCTTATATGCAGCTGAGAAAAGTAAAGTCAAGATCAACTTTGAAATGCAAGAACTATTGGAATTTAGGAAAAATGAAGTTTTTTAGGTTTAGGGAAGAAGATTTTGAGAAGTTGTGACACATGTAGTCGATGAATGACAATGGAGAAATAAACTAGCAGGCAAACAATAAATATACTAACAGGGGACACATGTCAAAGGTAGCAAATCATTCAATGAGTTACTGTTTAACAGTTTATATCCATAATATAAGAATTTGAGGCTATGTAATTCGATACACTTAATGATGAAATAGTAAATTTTCAAATTTGTAAGTTTTCTTTGGACCTATTTTGAGTGATAAATATCAAATGCAATAACTTTTAATTTGGTAAAAGATTTATCATCAATTAAACTATTATAAAAAAGAAATTGAATAAAATCATACGTAAATCAGTGTAACAAAATTCCAAACTGGTAAAATCGAAATTTAATCTCCATAAAAGTTGGGCTTTGGTATTAAAGGGAGAAAAAAAAAAATGATTTGGCCTTTGTCCAAAGTGTGTTTATTGACTGTTGGTCTTAGCCAACTTCCTAGATCAATCACAAATGCATAGCCCAAAATGAATATATCAACTTAAATAAGGACCACTTTGTGGTTGGTAGAAATTTGCTTCTGGGATGGTGGTTTGGTTTCAAAAGTCCCCAAATAGAGGTATACTCAAATCGAATCAAGTCAAATTTTAAAATAATCGAGTTAAACTTTATTATTTTCAAACAAGTCTTTTTTAATCCAGGTAACCATGACATTTCCTTAAAAAAAAAAAAAAATACATTCATTTAAATTGAATTGAAATAATGATTGAACCTAAAATACTCTTGACATTTCCTTAAAAAAAAAATTACATTCATTTGATTTATTTGAATTCATTGAACTAATCATTATGCTAGCCTTTTTGAACCTTCTAGAATTATGTTCTTTTTAATTTTTAATTTTTCATCTTTTTAGGAACTCTAAAAGTATTATTCTATATTTATACATTTCATCCCTTCAAAAATTTGAAGGTTTTTTTTTTTTTTGGTTTAAATATCATTGTCATTTGAATTGATTTTTTTTTAAATTAGAGTTATCTGATTTTTTTTATTGTTTTAAATATTAAAATTATCTTCTTATCTGAATTATTTTTTAATACAAGAAAATTGAAAAAATTACTGAAACTATCCCGTGCAACGAACGGGCACCAACCTAGTGTTATATTATATGCAAAAATATCATCAGCAGTTATTTCCATTCGATTCCAACTTCTACAAGAAGTTTTATAATTGATGGACATCTCATTATTCTACTCACTTTTTTTAGATATTTGGATCTTTTCATTAGTTGTCACTTTGTCCTTATTTTCTAATTTTTCAATTTGATCGTTCTGATAATTTAATCTTCTTTTCTTTCGAAGATTTTTATCTTTTGAACTAAGGGGTAATCCATACTTCTGGCATGTTTTTGATTTAGTAGTTATAGGAATTTCATTTTATCCTGCGAAACCTCTACTTAAATAAGAGCATTTATAGCTAGAATATGCGATTTCAGTTACCCTTGTTGAGTCAACAAAAGAATCTGACAGTTGATTTGTAAGTTTTTGCAAATGAATTATCTTTTGAACTTCTAGTTCACTCACGCTTGTGCATGGATCCAAATAATTCAATGATGTTTTCCGAGCAAGGTCTTTTTTATGCAGTTTATGTTCTCCCCCTAATTTAGGAAATAGAATTTTATCAAAATGACAATCAGCAAATCTTGTTGTGAATACATCACTTGTCAATAGTTCAACATATCTAATTATAAAGAGAGAATTATATCCAACATATATCCATAATCTTGTTTGAGGACCCATTTTGGTGCGTCGATTTGGCACTATTGGTACATACTTAGCATACCCAAAAATTCTTAAATGAGTAATGTTTGGTTTTGAACCACAGAACAACTGCAATGGAGAGATTTGTAAAAACTAGTTGCCCTTATATGCACAAGTACTACAACATGAAAAATAGAATGTCCCTAAATAAATGTAGGGAGATTTATTCTCATTAATAATGGTCTAAGAATTAATAGTAATATTTTAGTGAATGATTCAACTAGACCATTTTGGATATGAACGTGAGCTATTAAATGTTCAATAGTAATGTTAATTGACATGTAAAAAGCATCAAAGGTTTGAGAGGAATATTCTCTATCATTATCTAGACGGATCCTTTTAATAGGATAATCTGGAATTGTGCTTATAAGTGAATTATTTGGGCAAGTAATCTCACAAATGGTAGGTTGTGAGTTAATAATGAATTGACATGCTACCATTAGATCAATGCATTAATTAAAACTATAAAGTATCTAAAATTGCCAACATAGTGGATGAATTGGTCTATATATATCACCATGAATTCTTTCCAAAAATGCTGGAGACTTTTAAACTCTACTTTTGTTGGAGATGGTTTAATAACCAATTTCTCTTAAGAACATACAACACATGAAAATTTGTCTGATGTTAAAATTTTTTGATTTCTCAAAGGATGACCATGCGTATTTTTCATTATCCTTCGCATTATAATAGCTCTTGGATGATCCAAATGGTCATGCTAAATGATAAATGTAGCAAGATCAGTAAACTTCTGGTTTACGAAATGATGTACTTCAAACGTATGTATTTTTGTGCAATATAAGACAGATGAAAGAGATAGTAGCTTTTTTAATAAAGATTTCTTAACCAAAATTATTTGAGTAATACAGAGATACTGAAAATTATTTTCTTCCATTGTTTCACTATGATATCCATTTCAACGAATATCTTTAAAAATTAATAAATTTCTTTGACATTTTGAAGAAAATAATTCTTTATAAATAACAACATTTGTTTCTTTGGGTAATAATATATTAGCTCTTTTGGAGCCTTCAATCAATTTTACACTACCACTTATAGTATTAACATTTATTTATCCCATTGTCAAGTAAGAGAAATATTTTTTATCTTTCAATATAGTGTGTGTTGTACCACTATCAATTAGGTATATATCTTCAATGCCACTTTTGTGTCCAGTAAATGGAATAATAGCCATCTGAGCACAACAAAAACATTTATAGAGTCAAATATTTAAATAATGAAATAAAAACTTTAAATGTAAATTACTATTATAATATCAAAAATATAAAACATAAAATAAACATATTAAAAGTAAACTTTTAATTCTTCTGAGCATTTCCATCACCAATCAAATGATCAATTCTTTCTTTTGGATGATCAAATAAATCAACCACATCCAAATGAGTTACATCAATATTAACATCTTTAAGGTTAGTATCATTATCATCATCATCATCATCATCATCATCATCATCATCATCATCATCATCATCATCATCATCATCACGAAGAGAATGTTGTAGAGTAAAATTTGCTTATCCATTTTTCCCTTTTTCTCAATAAAAGCTTGATAAAGATCAACAAGATGTTTTGTCGTATTAGAGGTACAAGACTAGTGACCTTTCATGCCATAGTAATAACATTTATCTTCATAATTTGTAGGAACTACATCCTTTCCTTTTCCTTTCTCGTTATTTTTTGGCCACTTCTGGAGGTTATTCTTTTTTCTCATAACTTTATTTTGACTTCTGTGATTATAATGAATATTTCTATTATAACTGCATGCACTTCTATGGCCATAGTCACGACCATGATCGCATCGCTTATAGAACCAAAATCACAAGGCCTAACAGCATTCACTTCTGGGAATGTAGTAGAACCTGTTGGTCGAGTTTCATGATTTTCATTAATAATTCATTATTTTGCTCAGTTATGAGAAGGTAAGATATCAATTCTGTATATTTCTTGAATCCCTTTTCTTGATATTGCTACTACAGGAGTACATTTGAGGTATGAAAAGTAGTGAAAGTTTTCTCTAACATATCTTCATCGGTGATATTTTCTCCACACAATTTTAATTGCGAACTAATTTTAAATATCACAAGATTATACTCATTAATAGATTTAAAATCTTGTAATCGTAAGTGCATCCAGTTATACTGTGCTTTTGGAAAGATGACCATTTTTTGGTGGTCAAACATTTCTTTCAAATTATTCTACAAAATAAGTGAATTTTTCATGGTAAGGTATTCCACTTTTAAATCTTCATGAAGATGATAACGGAGAAAAATCATAACTTTAGTATCATTTTGTGATGATGATAGATATACTTCTACAATGATATCTGCCAGGCCCATTGCAGCCAAATGCATTTTAGCATCTAGTGTCCAGGAGAAATACTTTTTTTTTTTGGGGTAATATTTAGGGCTGCAAACTTAATTTTAGAGAGATTCATCATATCCATATAAAATCAAATAGAAAGAGTACCTTTCTTTTTTATTTAGAATACGTAAAAAATTAGACTACTTGATTGTACATATCGAGAGAGTAACCTCAACTGTGTTGGCTTAATTATCAACTTTAGTAGAACAACTTTAGTGCTGTCATCTTGATTATAACCTTTAGTAAAACAATTTTAGTAGAGTCTTGTGCTGATAACGTATTGTGAATTTGATTCAAAATAGAATCGAGAAATATAAAACTGGAAACTAAAGAAACTATATAAGAAGAGAAATGAGAAAATTACTTAGATTCAAATTGATTGATTCTTCGTTTACAAAAGACTCATATTTATAGAGGTTTATATATATCATCTAAAAGGATAAAAATTGAATCCAATAAATACAATCTTATCTTATCCATTAATAATTTTAGAAAAACGAACAGTCTCATCTATCTTTAAGGTAAATGGATAATTTCGAGAAAATGAATAACCACTTTATTATTTTCATAATAGTGTCTTCCTTATTTTCTAATATTCGACCCATCTTCAACTTATCTCTATAAAGGAGAGAGGTGGATATTTCCTATCTCAGCTAATTGGAGACAAAAAATATTGTTGTCCTCGACCTATTCCCAAGAAGGGAAGTGAGGGTCTAGTAGATTTAAAGAGGAAAAAAAAAATCCAATGTGATCTAAAAACTAAAATAAGGATGAAAATATTTTAATGTTAAAAAATCAAGAAATTTATAATTTGAGAATCTAAAAAACTAAAAATAAAATAGTGAAATCTTAAAATACAACTCTAAATAATAAATAAAATATATAAAAATATAATAATAATAATAATGTATAATAAGTTAGGGAGATCGAATATGTTTGATAAAATTGAAAATTGAAAATTGAAAAACTGATATTGTTAATCAGCTGAACATTGAAAATTTATTTTGTATTATTTGAATTTGAATATTGAATTTGATTAGGAAGTTTGATAATAAATTTAGCTGACCTCGAAGAATGTTAATTGTGCTATTTTGTCCTTTCTGCTTATTATTAAATATATAAGTTTTTAAAGATTATCGATAATTTAATATTTTAATGTGAATGATTTTTTTTTTTTTGTTATTTTATGTATTAGTAATTATTCATTCTGTCTTAATTTAAATGTCCAATTTTATAATAAATTTTAATATAAAATAAAACATTTAATTTGAATGGAATGAATAATTGTCCAGGATTACAAACATTCATGTGTAATCCTAATTTTCTATTACTTTTTCATTTTCACGTCTTTATGATAATAACTCATATGAGAATTAAAAAACATATATAATGTGTTCATTAATTTATTAACTAATTAAACCTTGTATTTCTTGATATTGCAAAATAAATACAAAACTATGGCAAGTTTGAAATATAGAATAAAGATTATAGGATTCTAATTCAAAAGTTAAAAACATTACAATTATTGAATATTTAAAATATTCTAAACTCATCTTTTAAAAAAAATAAAAATTAAATTTATGAATTAGATAATTGATTTGTAATAAACTCATGTAAATTGATTATAAATAAATAGTTAGCTAATTGTGATCCTTCTTCTATTGGTTGTTCTTAGATGAACTCCTCTTATTCATCATTTTTATCAACTACATTAATATCAGTAAATTGTTCAAAATAGCAGTTTGCCAATAGTTCTTTGACGATAATTATGAATGGCAGCACAAGAAATAACAATATTCCTTTGCATCAGAAATGGATACAGCTTAATGTTGTCAAGAATTGGAAATCAAGACTTGAGCACTGCAAAAGTACATTCAATTATATTTCGTAATTTTGCATGTGCCTTGTTAAATGACTCTTCATTGGTTCTCAGACAACCATTATTTCGCAAAATTAGATATCTAACAACGTACATTTCTATAAGGTGTCATAAACTGCATGTATAAGGGTATGTTGCATCATATAGGTAATACTTATCTAAAAAAAATTATTAATAAATAGCAATATAAGTAGATATATTTTTAATTTAAATATGTTTGTTTACTTAGGGGAGGAAATGGAAAATTATTAGTTGAAAGATCTCTCATAGTTTCTGTTAGCACTCTTAGATCATGTGCAACTCCTTCCCAACCAACTAATATATATGTGAATATCATATTGAAGTCACAAATGGCTAAAACATTTTATTTACAATATCTTTTGCCTCTACATCTATAAAGTGTCTGTTCATCTAGAGGTACCATAGCATCTAAAAGCGTTCCATAAAGTGCCCCCAATACACACACACACACACACACACACACACACAAAATAAAATATATCTAAAAAGAAAATGACTAAAGTGTGGCAAGCAAAAAATGACTAGCTGAGTTGATATCTAGGGAAGCTTGACCAGCCAATCTAGAAGGTCTTGGATGACTAAATAGTTGGGTAGCAGAAAGCTAGGACTATTAGATAGCTCGACTAGTTGACCTTTGTAGATAACAGAAGATTAGGACTAGCTGACCCAAACAATAACTTGCGACTGCATTAATGGATCACCTAGTAAACTTGGCCAGATTTTTCAGAAAGTTAAGTTTGAGTGGAATAGTGCCTAAAATCCAGGGGATATTGCATGGATTATCACTAATTCAATCGTCCACTTTTCTTGCATGTCTGCTATAGGCATCGAGAAGAACCAGGTGGCCAAAAATAATGGAAGTGGCAAACATGAGCATGGCAAACTCCTTCAAAAACTCGAGGAAGGCATCAAGGAAAGCATCGAATCAAAAGTTACCCTAAGAACATTACTTCAATTTTCTATTTACTTCGTCTTTTTGGAGTTTTGTGTTAGATTTAGGATTTACTACTTTTGTTTACATATTACCCAATTTTTGTTTAGCTTTCAATCTAAAAAACTCCCTCGAAGTAGAATTCACTTGTACACTTGATATTCTTTGCCATTTAATTAGAAAAGAGTTTTTTTTTTTCTCAAATTATGCAATCATCAATAGCTTTTCTTTTCATTATAGAATAGCCCTTTTTCTCGTAGTATATTTTAGTGCTAACAATTCCAGCTGAGTTTGTGGCAGTCAGTTGGGCCAGGACAATCTAACAATAATTGTTGGGAAATATGCCCTATTAGACTAGGTTTCTGATGTAAATATCAAATATTTTAATTAAAGAATTTATTTTCAGAAATTATTTGTGAATTTACATTTTTATTTGTGTATAATTACATTTGGAAAAGGCTCATTGTATTTAAGTAAGTGGTCCATGTGAATGGAGGTCTTCCACAGTAAGGTATAGATCACGGATTACTTAACACATAAACGTTCATTCTTAATCGATTGATGAGAATGGAAATCTCATCATGTCTAAGTTATTATGTTGTGAATTCTAAATAGGGAATGGCTTACCTTTAGCCAGTGAGTAGTCCACTCACTTCATGACATAAGCGTATTTCGAATACGTAGAACAGGACATGTAGTAGTGGTTTGTAAAAGTATTATATGGTAGAAACATAGGCTAATACTGCTACAATGTGGACTAGTACTCTACGACTTGAGTATGAGTTAGTGGTCTGATGAAGATGGAAACATGTACTTTGATATGTTATAGTTGAGGTTCTATCGTAGGACTAATATACTTGCATGTTGGGTATATATGACTAGTTAGTTAAGACAGACTTGTACAAGATAGTTTCTATACTATATCACCCTTTGTGGTTGTCTGAATTATCTAAATATCCAAGGCCATGGGAAACATAACTTGGATGTTTGCTTTAGGGTAGCTCCATTGGAAAGCGGAAATAATCTAGGATGTCGTGGATTATTGGACTAGAAGTCTAAGGATGGTAGATGTCATTTAGAGAGGTGTTAGTACATTTCTTCCTCTCTAAATGTACGGCGATGTATAAAGGGGTATTTTAGTCATTACACCTATAGGTTAAAGATTTTGCTAACGCAGCATTGTATTTTGGGTTAATATTTCCTTATGGTGATATTAGAAAATATTTAAAATGTAAAATATAGCTATTTATATGGCAATGATATTTTGGTCATTTTAGAAGCCAAGGCAGTGTGTCTTTTGGTCTCCAGTATAGACCGTCCTAATTAAATACAGGCTAAGGAATTGGTCTTAAATTAAATTAATGGAATTTATTTTATTTAAATAGTCTGATTTAATTATTGGGATAAAATAAAATAAAGATCCATGGAGACAGAGATTTAATTAAATTAGTTTAGTAGGTTAATTAATTGTTTTGGGCTTTACCTCAGTTTAAATAATTAAAGATTGACTTGGGACTAAACTAATATGGGCTTGTTAATTGGATTAGTTTATTTGGGCTAGAAAATTAATTATTTATTGGGCCATTTATTTGGGTCTAATTAGAACAATTAATTTAGACTAAAAAGGCTAAACTAAGAGTCTAATGGGCCAATCCAGTTTAACCTAGGATTTTATTTAGGTTAAACATGAGGATAAAGAGGACGTGATTTTTACTCTTCTTAGGGTTAGGAAAACAACGTTGGTTTTCCATGCTTCTGGCGTGAGAAAAAGAAAAAAACTAGATGCCTCTTTTCTCTCTCTCTCTCTCTCCATG
This sequence comes from Voacanga thouarsii, assembly GCA_026120185.1. Lineage (NCBI taxonomy): Eukaryota > Viridiplantae > Streptophyta > Magnoliopsida > Gentianales > Apocynaceae > Voacanga > Voacanga thouarsii. The sequence continues at coordinate 25,068 of JANUWF010003076.1, forward strand.
AAAATTCCTTAGTTTGTGAGTTGTTCACCAAACGGGATTAGGCGGACCATATACTGGAAGATCGAGAGGTTGGCGTTCATATACATGCAAAGACGGAGGAGGAGATTTGCAAGAATCACACCAGAGGTTTCCACTAGTGCACCTACCCCAGTCCCACACATTCTAGTCTAGCCATCTTTGAGAACAAGAAGAAAAGGTTAGGTTTTTTTTACCTCGGAATCTGTACAGAGTGGGACCGGCGCTGGCTCCGTTCAGGATTCTTCTGTTCTTCACTTTTTCCAGTTTTTTGCTTCCGCTGCGTACTTTGTTTCTCGCTTTAGACCTTTAATAACTTGACTCGTAAGTTAGCATTTTGTGGCCTAACACTGTTTTAGTATTAAGAATGTGATCACTTCGATGTTGCCCTCTTTCACAGTATATGCAACTATGCTCAGGAGAGATTATCCACAGCATGAATCCATAGTGAGAAGATGCCGAAGGCTAATTAGAAAATGTTGGCCGAAATACTATTTCGTTACAACTGCAACCACCCCAACCTCACTTACAACCATTCAACAACATTTCGACAAGAATACAGGAGAGCTCATATTGATGGAAAACGAGAAAACAGGGGCATGCTCTGTACGTAAAAAAAAATTTGGAGAAAAATAAAACGCGAGCCTTAAAGGCTATGCAAAAGCGTGAAGATCATACCTTTGCATTCCTTAACCCTCCTAGGTTGCGTAGGAATAGATTGAACAGCTGGAATCGCCTCGCTTTGCACACTTGAAGGAGCTTCCGGTTGAACACCCGCTAGCTTTCTACTTCGCCTTGTTTGCATTAACGCTTAGCTCTCCAGCTCTCTGGATATTCCTTAGCCTAACCTCTAGTTGGTGAACACTATGGAGAAGAAGAATGGACTTAGAACTCCTTGGTTCAGTTGCTATTAGTTAGCAAAGAAGACAAGAAGAAAACACAGAGAGAGGTGGCGTGAGAGAGCAAGAGAGAGACGTGAGTTCTCTTGTGTGTTTAGGGAAATCAGGGTTTATTTTCTACCAGAGACTAGTTTTTGTTGGTTAGCCAAAACAGGTCTCTCATTATCTGATAAACATACCCCCGGGATTTCAAAACACCCGGATGTTATCCTAAGAATCAGTTTGGCCTAACCCTAAACTCCTCTTAACCGTATCTGGAAAAACCCTAAGGTCCAAGCTATTAGGGCAGAAAAATATTTATTATCTTTCTTAGACCCAAAAAGCCCAAAATAATAAATATTAAATATTTATTTCTTGGGCTTATATAAACAATCCAATAAATAATTAATGAGTCCAAATGAACCATAATAATTAATATTTAATTATTTATTTCTTGGGCCTATATAAATAACCCAATAAATAATTAAACATTAATTATTTCCCCTAGTTTAAGCCCAGGTTAATTTCTTAATTATTCATACTGGACCTAGGCCCTAAATAATTAATTAACCAAATAAACTAGATAATTAATTTCTCTCAACTCCTATTTTATTCATTTATTTATTTTATTCCAGTCCAATAATAAATTAGACTTCCTGAATAAAATAAAATAAAATCCTCTTCAACTGAGATCAATTGCTCAACCCAAAAGTAGTTAGGACATACGGGCTATCCCGAGGACCAAAAAGACACATCGCCTTGGTTGCTAAAATAACCAAAATACCACTACTATATAAATACTGTATTTTGCATTTTAAATATTTCATAATATCACCATAAGGAAATATTGACCCCAAGGACAATGCTGCGATAGCACAGTCTCCGACCTATAGTTGAAATGACTAAAATACCCCTCTACACATTGCCGAACATTTAGAGAGGAAGAAGTGCACTAACACCCCTCTAAATGACATCTACCATCCTTAGGCTTCTAGTCCAATGATCCACGACTTCCTGGAGTGTTTCTGTTTTCCAAGGGAGCTACCTTAAAGCAAACATCCAAGTCATGTTTCCCAAGGCCCGGGAAACATCCAAGTCATAATTTAGACCATTCAGACAACCACAAGGGGCGATATAGTGCAGAAACTATCTTGTATAAGTCTGTCTTAACTAACTAGTCACACATACTCAACATGCAAGTATATTGGCCCTGCGATAGAACCTCAACTACAGCAAATCAAAGTATATGCTTCTAGCTTCGCCAGACCACCAACTCACACTCGAGTCGTAGAGTACTAGTCCACGCTGTAGCGTAGTAGTCTAGGTTTCTACCATATAGTACTTTGAGAAACCACTACTACAGGTCCTGTTCTACGTATTCAAAATACGTTTATGTCATGAAGTGAGTGGACTACCCACTGGCTAAAGGTAAGACATTCCCCATTTGGAATTCATAACATAATAACCTAAACATGATGAGGTTCCCAGTCTCATCAATAGGTTAAGAACAAATATTTATGTGTTAAATAACCCGTGATCCATACCTTACTGTGAAAGACCACCATTCACATGGATCACTTATTTAAACACAATGGGTATGTTCCAAATGAAAATCGTGCACAAACAAAAAGTAAATTCACAAATAATTTCTGAAAATAAATTATTTCATTAAAATATTCGATTTTACATCAGAAACCTAGTCTAAGAGGGCATACAATCCGACAATCTCCCACTTGCACTCTAAGACTAGGTAAGTCCATAGGTGCCCACCCCTATGGCGTCTAAGTATCTATTGAGGACTCTCTCAGCCAAAGGCTTGGTGAATGGATCTGCTGGATTGTTTTTTAAGGCAATATGCTCCACCACGACTACCCGTCTCTGGATGAAATCCCGGATCAGGTGGTACTTCCTCTCGATGTGTTTCCCCTTCTTGTGGTTTCGAGGCTCCTTAGATTGCTATACTACTCCAGTGTTATCGCAATACATTACAATCGGCCTGTCCATATGTGGTATGACTCCAAGTTCTGAAAGAAACTTTCGGAGCCAGACTGCTTCCTTGGATGCCTCCGAAGCAGCCACATACTCAGCTTCCATGGTTGAGTCAGCAATACAAGACTGCTTAATACTCCTCCATGAAATTGCTCCTCCAGATAAGGTGAAGACATATCCACTAGTTGATTTTCTCTCATCCTTATCTGCCTGGAAGTCTGAGTCTGTGTATCCTGTAGGAACCAAATCATCAGCCCTGTAAACCAGTATATAATCTATCGTTCCCTTGCAGTACTTGAGAATATACTTTACAGCTTGCCAATGAACCTCCCCTGGGTTTAACTGATATCGCTAACTAAGCCCACGACAAAGTAGATATCTGGCCTAGTACATACTGAAGCATTGGCCCCATCGCCGCCAACGTCATACACTGCAGCTGTGGATGCAGCATCTCAGATGGAGAACGAAGATTGGCATCGACCGATGAACCGACCCTTCCAACCGAATCGTCCACCTATGAGGCCTTCCGGCAAAAGGCGACCAGCGGCCTTTATGCCGTGGGGAAACCGGGGTAAGCAGCCTCGAGTGCCTGTAGCAAGACTAATGCAAGGCAGTCTAAATTGCCGACTGTGTGGGAAGCGAGGTCACACCGAGAGGAATTGCTGGGGTAATTGGGGTGTAAGGAGGTGCTTCAATTGCGGAGACCCGAGACATCTGAGAAACGCCAGCCCCAAACCCCTAAGAATTGAACAGACCGCGCCGGCTCAACCAATGGGAGGTAATAGAGGCGCCGCTGCTGGACCAACTGCAGCGGGAGGCCAAAAGCCGGCGTGGACGCCGCCGTAATTGAAGGTAACCTTTCTATCCAAGGTTGTCTTGTTAATGTTTTGATAGATCTAGGATCCACACACTCTTATGTAATTGAAGTATGTGCTTCACGTCTGGGATGGGAAGGAAAGGAGCAACCTTATACTCTAGTAGTTAGTTCCCCTTTGGGAAAGGTGGCAGAAGCAGGCAAGAAAATGGGAAGTTGTGGAGTTGAGGTAGGGAAGTCTAGAGGCCGACCTCATAATCCTGCCCATGGATGATTATGACCTGATCTTGGGCATGGACTGGTTGTCGAAGCACGGAGCTCGTGTGGACTATAAGATCAAGACGGTGCAGTATGTGAGACCTGGTCGGGACGTACTTGAATTCAACGGCAGATGAACGAAGGAACTGAAATTTCTCATTGCTGGAGCTAAAGCCCGGAAGTTGCTCAAGAAAGGATGTACGGGATATTTGGCGTATCCCCTAAACAAACCGAAAGACCAGTGTACCTTGGAAAGTACAGAGATAGTGAAAGACTTTTCGGATGTGTTCCCTACGGAGCTCACTTCCCTACCCCCTGAACGGGAAGTTGAGTTCACCGTGGATCTGACTCCCGGAGCAGAACCGGTGTAAAAAACCCCCTATCGGATGGCACCGACAAATTTGAAGGAGTTGAAGGAGCAATTGGAAGAATTGCTAAGGCAAAGCTACATTCGGCCGAGTACGTCACCGTGGGGAGCCCCGGTGTTGTTTGTCAAGAAGAAAGATGGTACCTTGAGGCTATGTATCGACTATCGAGGACTGAACAATCTAATGATCAAGAATAAATACCCTCTACCCTTGATCGATGAGTTGTTTGATCAACTGCAAGGCGCTGCTTGCTTTTCGAAGTTGGACTTGCGGCAAGGATACTACTAGGTGCGGATTATGGAAGAAGACATTCCTAAGACTGCATTCGGCACGCAATACGGCCACTACGAGTTCGTGGTAATTCCGTACGGTGTAACCAACGCACCGGCAGTATTCATGGATTTGATGCATCGCATTTTTCAACTATACCTGGACAAGTTCGTGGTTATATTCATCAATGACATTTTAATCTACTCCAAGAATCCGGAGGACCACGCGGAGCACTTAAAATTGGTCTTAGAGAAGCTGAGGGAATCCAGGCTTTACGCCAAGTTCAGTAAATGTGAGTTCTAGCTGAGCTCAGTGTCTTTCCTTGGTAACGTGATATCCAAGGAGGGGATCAAAGTGGACCCTGCCAAAGTGGAAGCCATAGCTAACTGGAAATAACCGGAGAACATTACCAAGATACGAAGTTTCCTTGGGCTAGCCGGATACTATCGGCAATTCATCAAAAAATTTTCTACTCTGGCTTCACCAATGACGCAACTGTTGAAGAAGGATGTCTCTTTTTCTTGGAGTAGGAAGTGTGAAAAGAGGTTCCATGAGCTTAAGAGGAGGTTGATTTCAGCACCCGTGCTGAGTCTGCCTAAGGCTGATAAGCCCTATGCACTCTATACAGATGCGTCCAAGGAAGGTTTGGGGGCCGTGCTGATGCAGGAAGGGAAGGTCATAGCCTATGCATCTAGAAAGCTAAGGCCGCATGAAGCTAATTATCCAACGCATGACTTAGAGTTGGCAGCTATAGTGTTTGCCTTGAAGAAATGGCGACATTACTTGTACGGTGCGCAATACGAGGTCTTCACTGACCATAAGAGTCTGAAGTACATCTTCACACAGAAGGACCTGAATCTTTGATAGCGTAGGTGGATGGAATTTCTCGAGGAGTATAAGTGCCCTATTAATTATCACCAGGGCAAAGCGAATGTGGTGGCTGACGCACTGAGTCGGAAGGTGAAGATGGCTCACTTGAGAATAAAGGAGATGTCAGCAGTCCAGGATATCCTGGAGCAAGAGGCAGAAGTTCAAGAGAGGAAGATCTGCATGAGCAATCTGACCATGAAACCCGATCTGGATTAGGAGATTGTATCAGGCCAGCAGGATAGTGCGGAATTTTAGATTTTTAAGGAGAAAGAGAACGCAAGAGAAAGAAGTGACTTCCGAAGCAATGAGAAGGGGGTATTAAACTTTCGGGACCGGATTTGTGTGCCTGACATCTGAAACCTAAGGAAGAGGATACTAGACGAAGCGCACAAGTGCAAATATACCATACACCCTGGGGAGGTAAAGATGTACCGAGACTTGAAGAGAAAATATTGGTGGGCTGGAATGAAGATGGATGTAGTTCAGCATGTGTCAACATGCCTGACGTTCCAAAAGGTTATGATAGAGCATAAGAAGTCTGCAGGTTTATTGCAACCGTTACCGATTCCCGAGTAGAAATGGGAAGAGGTGACCATGGACTTTGTGACTGGCCTTCAGATGACCAAGTCACACAAGGATGCAATCTGGGTGGTAGTGGACCGATAGACCAAGACAGCGCAATTTATACCACTGAACGTGCGGGACTCGATGGGAAAGTTGGCTCAGACGTATACCCGAGAAATTGTAAGGTTGCATGGTGTACCGTTGAGTATTGTGTCGGATAGGGACCCTAGATTCACTTCAAGGTTCTGGGGTAAGTTTCAGGAGTACTTGGGCACGACCTTAAAATTCAGCACCTCTGCTCATCCGCAAACGGACGGTCAATCTGAGAGAGATTCAGATTCTGGAAGACATGCTCCGAGCATGTATCTTGGACTTTGAAGATAAGTGGATGAGTCATTACCGCATGCGGTGTTAGCATATAACAACTGTCATCAGGCGTCGATTGGGATGGCGCTGTATGAAGCACTGTATGGGCGAGAATGCCAAGTACCGATATACTGGGGATGGACAGAAGAGGACATGTGAAGTATGCATTCAGGAGATAACATACAAGATCAAGTTAATTCGAGAAAAGCTAAGGGTAGTGCAAAGCAGACAGAAGAGTTATGTAGACTCTAGGAGAAGGGAACTGGAATTCCTAGTAGGTGATTGTGCATTCTTGAAGTTGACTCCTAGTAGAGGAATCCTGAAGCATCTGAAAGGAGGGAAGTCGAGTCCTAGGTATTTAGGACCGTTCCCGATATTGGAGAAAATTGGACCGGTGGCCTACCAATTGGATCTACCTGATGGTCTAGCAGGGATGCATGATGTATTCCATGTTTCTCAGATGATGAAGTACAACCCTGATCCAAGTCATGTACTCAATGAGGAACTGTTAGTGTTACAACTGAATCTAAGTTATGTGGAGAGGCCAGTCAAGATCTTGGAACGGAGTACCAAGACTCTTCGAAACAAGCAGATACCCATGGTGAAGATACTTTGGGATCATCATGGAACACATGATGCGACGTGGGAAACGGAGGAATGGTTAAGACGGAAGTATCCGGATATGCTCCAAGGGTATGACATCTGAATTTCGGGACGAAATTCTCTTAATGGGGAGGGGATGTCATACCCCGCCCAAAACTACATTTGACTATGGGGAAAAGTCATGTATTGCATAGTATTTTGCATTTTATGTGGTATCTTAGAATTATTTTATTTGCATGGATGCATGTGAATTTTTCCGTTGCTCTTGCATTTGAATTAATTGAGGTGAAATAGTGTGTTGTTAAAGATTTGGTTAAGGGAGGTTTGGTCGAAGATTTTGAAGGATGAGTATTGGGGTGGTAAGAAGTTCTTGTAGGAAGAATTAGTATTGGAATTGATTTCGAATAGCGGGGAGGATGGTGATTTTTCCGTGGTAGCCCGAGTTCAAATCTTATCTATTGTGAATCCTAGTTTCTCTTCTTGAATATTCTTTTCCTTAGAGTTTCCATGTCTTGGCCGAAAAAGATATAGCAAACCTAGAGAAATTTTAGTGCAATATTCCAAGGAAATAAGTCTCCATATATATTTCCTAAAATTAAGGACTTCGATGTGAATAAAGTTTACTCTTAATTTTCAGCTTTTATTCCATAGGATTTTCGGAAAAAAAAACCCTAGCTAATAATTAAAATTTCATCTTGATTTTAGCTTACTAGATGTTGCCATGGATACTTGGAATTAAAGAGTCATTCTTCCAGTAGGAAACCTTGTTGGTTTTAAACCTAGAACTTTAGCTAAAAATCTGGAAAATTTTTCCAGCAAGTGCCGCCATTTCTTGGAGGAATTTTAGCTCAATCCAAACTCTTCTAGGACCAGAGAAAATCTTATCCAAATCCTTCATAAAACCAGATTTTATTCAATCCTAAATCAACTAGGATTAGAATCCCTTTTCCTAGCTGAATTTCGGCAGCTTTGTGCAAGCACAAGCTACACGAAATTCTTACCCTCGTAATTGCAATCAAACTCTTCAAACCCTAGCTCAAATTACCTAAAACATCCCCCACCAAATCAGATTACTCTAGTGACACAAAATCATATTCTTCTTCACCAAAAATTCCAGAATTTTTGTCCAGCTTATGCCCAGAATTTTCGACAGCTTTGCACTCCAAAACCTACCAAAACTCCTTGTTGATTAAGCCAAATTCCAGCACCTAAAGACCACACTTTTCTCCTCTGGAATTTCGTCAAAAACAGTAGACAAAACAGTCCAAAAATCCATAACTCTTGCACTGAATTTTTGCACTGCACTTGCACAGATTTCGGCCAGCCTTGTACAGGAATTTCGGCCAGCTTGCACTCCTACACAAACCTAAATTCTACACACCAAAACACACCAGAATCCTCAGTTGATCAAGACAATTTTCTGCGCCTAAAAGCCTCATGTTTTCTCTGAAATTGCGGCAGAACCACAGCTACAATAGACCAGAATTTCTCCTCTTATTGTTCAGCAATTTCGTACAGCAAAACTACCGCACGCGCACAGAAATTTCAGCTCTTCAAACCTTCTCAAACTCTTCTTTGTTTGGCCTAAAATTCTGAACACATTTAGCCCTTCCCTTTAACAATATTTTGGCCAGTACAAAGAAGCAAATTACAGAATATTTTCTCCCTTAAACCCTCCCAAAGTCGGCAGCAATAAGGCACGCCATAAGCTGCAATTTTTTCCCTTGCTGTCCAAGAAACCTAAAGCCATTAGGCGTCTTCCTATACACCACCATCTAACCCTAAACCAATCTTCTCTAACCCTAAAGCATAGTAGCCGATTACCCTCTCTATTCTACACGAAAAATTCCAGCAAGAACTCCACAGCAATTTTCAAAAATCTTAAGAGTAATACCTAACAAAAATCGAACACACCTTAAGGTAAGCAAAAATCCTCTCAACCTCTTGATGCCGTTTTCTCCAATGATTCTTTTCTCGTTCTTCTTCCCTGAAATGATGCCAAATAGAGGCTGATTTCATCTTCTTCTTTACTTTTTGGTCAAGAGGAGCAAATGAGGTAGCTTTTCTTTTGTTTTCGAGCGAACTCGGGATGATCACCATAGGAGTATCAAGACCTCATTACCCGGCTGTTGCAAGGTAAGGGAATACCTACCCTTGATGCCGAAAGTAAGGTTTAATGATGTCTATTAGTTGGATGAGCATATGGACATGGTATATGATCGTTGGGGATTGGATAGTTTACTTGGATTTAAATAGGGGATTGCGAATTGTTGTGAAAATAAATGAGATTAGAGCATGTTCGAATTAATTGAGACCCTGATCATGATATTATATGGTGTAGATCAGGAGGATAATTGAGGAAAGCAAGCCGTGATTTTATCTCATTTATTTGAGGCATATCAAGTAAGTCCTTGCATAAACTCTTAGGTTAAATGTTTTGATGGTAAGTCCTTGTATGAACTCTTAGGTTAAATGTTGTGATGGCAAATCTATGTTGTGAAGCTTTGTGAAGCTATTGTTGAACTATGATTATTTGGGTTGTAATCGTGAAGGATTATTCTTTAAACGGTTTTGTCAAACTAATGATTTTATCAAGACAACTATTCTTTGCTAAATTTTTAGAACTCTCTTTTAGAGAAAAACCACATTGTACAAAGCCAAGGTGTGGAGATATTTTGAATCAGGAATTGACGGATATGTTCGTTGAGAACTCAATAAGGGTAGGCTAACAATATTAGTCTTGGAGGGCTAGCGTAAGTCTTCTGGCAGGAGGCCACCTTCAAAAGATGAACTCTGCTTGAAAGGGTGATAGTGTTGGTTGGTCAGGCCAGTCCGAGCTAGCATTTGTACCTGGTATGGTATTATTTATATTCCCGGCATGGACACCTGGATGGTTTTGTTGGGTGTAGAGATGGAGGAGTATCTCACCCAGTGAGTTGTTATCTCACCCAGTGAGTTGTACACTCACCTTGATCAGAGCGCCCAACGTGTGGTAATCTGGTCCGGACAAGGTGCACAAAGTGTGGTGCCTTGGCCATTTTGTTCTCATGGAGCCCAACGTGTGGTGACATGACTGTTTATTCGAGTGGAGGATTTATTTTGTACAAAGTGTGACAATGAGATAAACCCACTCCTTGCGAAAAGAGATTGTTTATGACTTGCCAAATTATTTCTACACATGTTTTACACGTGTGGTGACATGACTGTTTATGACATGACTCACCCTCATCCCCAAACTCATCTACCTCCCCTTCACTTAGCTCAGCCATCTCCTCATCTCCCTCACCCTCACTAACAAGCTCATCTGCCTCACCCTCATCATCCCCAACGTACTCACCTACGCCCCCATCAACCTCCATCTCTGCCTCAACAACCGGGCCATCTAGCATAGGCAGCTCATGCTCCATCTCGTCCTCACTCAAAAACCAACCTCCTTTAGGCTCTGTCTCTGAATCAGACGAGGGTGGATTGCAACAGGTTATGGGGCAGGTGGGTTCCCGCAACCAGCGGGCCAGTCTCTGACAGCCGATGCAACTCTTTTGACCATCCTATAAACAAAACGCAAGGATTAGCACCAAATCAAAATACTTAAGGAAATAAAAATCCAGAAAATCAACTGATTGCCTAAACCTAGTCTCTGATACCACTTGTAACACCCCACTACCTAGGCCTGCCAGGGCCGGGGATGTCGCCCCGTCTAAAGGACAGGGAGTTTTTATAACTAGGTCACACAAATAAAATAGCGGAATAAAAATGATACTTGAACTTAAAATTTATTACATCCCAAAAATAAATCCAAGAATACCAAAAATAAATCCATAATAAAATTTATCCACTCTCATCTTCCCAAAACATTACACAAAATAAATTATCAGAAAATCCTCCAAGCAGGCAATATCTAGCTACTCATCCCCAAAGCAGGATCGACCCGAAATCATGGTAAAAAGCCGATGCGATAGAAATCTCGATGAAGTCCGTGTGTGCTTTGAGTGTCCGAGAGAAAAGAGTTCATGAATGCAAAGTATAAAATTCTTTATAAGAGATCACCGCGGGTAATAAACATTAGTTAAAAGAAAGAGTGGTGTTTTGGCTTTTTGAAACATAAATAATCAATAAAATCAACCACTCAAAGGAAATGATCATGGGTTACCACACGTTGGTCCCCATAACCGTATGGTCGGCATGCCACACTTTGTGTATAACGACGGTCGAATGCCACACTTTGTGCAAACCGACTAAAGTAGGTGATCGGCCTACCGGGAAAGATACTCCTCCTTCTCTATACCCAAACAACAACCAGGTGTCTATTCCGGCAACACACGATTACTTGACCGAAAGAGAACACTCGCTAGCTCGGACCGGCACAACCTCATCGGATTGACGTCCTATTCGGGAAGGACTCACCCCTCGGAGGTGGCCACCTACCGAGAGACTTACCCTAACCCCTCAAAGACTAGCCCTAGTAGTCCACCCTTATTGAGTACTAAATGACATTTCCCACTAGGGATAAAATGAACAAAACATTATTCCACATGAAAATAGCAATTAAGGGTTCCCAAAGTCTTTGTCAAAATCGGTTTTGGAAAGAGTTTTGAGATTGAGTAAATCAGTATATTGATTTTCAAAAAAATTTGTTTCATTGAAATAAGAAACGAATCAGCCCTCAATTGCCTTTACAAAAATGAGTGTCCATGCACTCTACATTTAGCTTGCCATAATAAACATGTTTCATCAATCGGATTTTATGCATGAGCTTACCTAATCATTGCTCACAATAAAAGGTCTCCAACAGCTGACCTAACCCTGCATGGGCAAATACAAACCACAATCAAACTCACGCCAAAATCCACATTTTCAATTTAAAACAACTCAACTCACTACCACCATGATCCTAGTGTCCCAAGCTTTAAGGCTAATCAATAAATAAATAGGTTTATAAGCTAAGCCTAATTTGATATTTAAAATAATTAATTTTTTGAGAAATAAGTACTAATAAGTTGATTGTTTAAATCATGCTAAGAAAAATTTAGAGTTTACTTGATAAAGAGTCCTAGGTGGTATTAGGTAAAATAATGATTTATTAATAATTTAGTTGTTAGAAAATAATTGATAACTAAAATTAGTTGAAAATAAATTTAAGGAGTCTTGATTGAAAAATAACAAATAAAATTTTAATGATTTTTTGATTAAAGATAATAATTAAAATTTTAGTAATAAATATTTTACTAATTATGATTATTTCCATAAAAGGCTTTAGTTGATTTCATTATTTTATATAATTTATATATAGATATATATTATTTCTCTAGCAAAAGCTATTGTTTATTTGACTAAAATATCCTTATTATATATAATAATCAACCAAATCTACCCCTCCTAGGGTTTCTTTCGAAATTACTAGCAAAATCATACTATGAAATATTTTATTCATGAAATAAAAATTAGCTTAGGGACAACTAGATCATGATCATACTTCTATGGCTAACCACAATTGTAATACCCCGCCCAAAACTACCTTTGACTATGGGGAAAAGTCATGCATTGCATAGCATTTTGCATTTTATGTGGTAGCTTAGAATTATTTTATTTGCATGGATGCATGAGAAATTTTCCGTTGCTCTTGCATTTGAATTAATTGATGTGAAATAGTTGTGTTGTTAAAGATTGGGATAAGGGAGGTTTGGTCGAAGATTTGGAAGGATGAGTATTGGGGTGGTGAGAACTGATCGTAAAAAATTAGTATTGGAGTTGTTTTGGAATAGCGGGGAGGTTGGTGATTTCCTTTGGTGACCCGAGTTCGAATCCTACTTTTTGTGAAGTTAGTTCCTCTTCTTGAAAATTCCTTCCCTTAGTATTTCCATGTCTTGGCCGAAAAAGATCTAGCAGACCTAGAGAAATTTTGGTGTCATTATTCCAAGGAAATAAGTCTCTATATTTATTCCCTAAATTTAAGGACTTTGATGTGAATAAAGTTCACTTTTAATTTTCAGCTTTTATCCCTTAGGATTTTCGAAAAAACCTTAGCTAATAAATAAAATTCCAGCTTGATTTTAGCTTAATGGATGCTACCATGGATAGTTGGAATTAAAGAGTCCTTTTCCTAGTAGAAAACCTTGTTGATTTTAACCTTAGAATGTTAGCTAAAAATCTGGAAAAAAATTCCAGATTGTGCCGCCACTGTTTGGGAGGAACTTTAGCTCAACTCAAACTCCTCTATTAATTGTTGTGAGGGTAAGTCCTTGCATGAACTCTTTTGTTAATTGTTGTGATGGTAAGTCCTTGCATAAACTCTTTTGTTAAATGTTGTGATGGTATGTCCTTGTATAAACTCCTTTGTTAAATGTTGTGATGGCAAGTCTATGTTGTGAAGCTTTGTAAAGCTATTGTTGAACTATGTTTGCTTGGGATGTAAACGTGCATATTTATTCTTCAAACGGTTTTGTCGAAATAATGATTTTATCAAGAAAACTATTCTTTTCCTTAAATTTTTTGGAAATCTCTTTTAAAGAAAACCACATTGTACAAAGCCAAGGAATATTGTGAATCAGGAATTAACGGATATGTTCGTTGAGTACTCAATAAGGGTAGGCTAACAATACTAGTCTTGGAGGGCTAGCACAAGTCTTCTGGCAGGAGGCCACCTCCAGAAGATAAACTCTTCTTGAAAAGGCGACAGTGTTGGTTGGTCAGGCCAGTCCGAGCTAGCATTTGTACCTGGTATGGTATTATTTATATTCTCGGCATGGACACTCGAATAGTTTTGTTAGGTGTAGAGATGGAGGAGTATCTCACCCGGTGAGCTGTACACTTACCTTGATCAGAATGCCCAACGTATGGTAATCTGGTCCGGACAAGGTGCACAAAGTGTGGTGCCTTGGCCATTTTATTCTCATAGAGCCCAATGTGTGGTGACATGACTGTTTATTCGAGTGGATGATTTATTTTGTACAAAGTGTGACAATGAGAAAAAACCCACTCCTTGCGAAAAGAGATTGTTTATGACTTGCCAAATTATTTCTACAAATGTTTTGCACTTTGCATACACGTACTATTCAAAACACCATGTGCACACACAGGACTCACTGAGATTTATTCTCACACTATTTTACATCATGTTTTCAGGAGATAGATTGTGTTACGGCAGCGGGGCTTTGATAGTAGAGGCTTTGGCTATTTTTCCTATGCTGTTCTAGAGGACTTTTGTCGTTTATACTTCTGAACAATATTTGTTTTATTTCGTTTTGCTCCAAGTTGAGCCTGATGTAATAAGATTATTTCTTTAATTATCTAACCTGATTCCTTTAGAGATTGCCTTTATATTTTATATCTCGTTCAAAAAACCCCTTGTCCTACTGGACGTGGCGACATCCCCGCCCTTTTAGGGTATGTAGTCGTAGGGTGTTACAAGTGGTATCAGAGAGAGGTTTAGGCTATTACTTAACTTATGGGGTTCTATTTTCTTAAGTATTCTGATTTGGTGCTAATTTTTATCTTTTGTTTATAGGATGGTCAAAAGAGTTGTATCGGCTGTCCGGGACTGGCCCGCTGGTTGCGGGAATCCACCTGCCCCACTACCTGTAGCTGATCCACCCACGTCTGATTCAGAGGGAGAGCGTGGGCCATCAGTGCTAGACGACCCGGTGGTTGAGACGGAGATAGAGGTCGAGGAGTGCTTAGGCGAAGATGAGGAAGATGAGGAGATGATGGAGTTGAGTGAGGGAGAGGTAGATGAGCTAGGGAATGAGGGAGACGATGAGAATGAGGGAGAGATGGCAGGGGTAGAAGGAGAGAATGAGGAGGTAGTGGAGGTTCCCCAGACCCCGCAGATAGGGGGAGTTGGTAGGATCCCTGCTCGCCATACCTATAAAGGGTCCAGTGGTGAGGGATATACGCCGAGAGATGAGGTTGTCCCGGGAGAGAGAGACCTTAGGCAGTCAGCTCTAGGAGGGGTAGATACGGGAAAGAGGAAGCTAGAACAGTGTCCTAAGGGGTGTGGACTCCGATATGGACTGGGCGTAGATGCCATGCTAAGGAGAAAGGGGTTGGTTGATCCATCTGATTCAGGGAGTGAGAGGCCTGTGCCTAAGGGTGTGATTAGGTTAGCATTGGATGAGCTCTATGAGACGGCCATGAGAGCCAAAAGAGGCCGAAAGGGTGAGTCAGGGCAGCCAAGTGGGAGTGTTGGTTTCGCAAAGGACTACTTAGGGAGACCCGATAGCTCCGTGGGGTGGCTTGTGGAACCGGCCTCTGACGACTCCGATACTTCGGTTGAAACTAGGGAGAGTCGAACATAGAAGACCAGCAGCTTTTACTTTTCTTTCTTTGGGATTTGCATACCTTTGTTTGTTTATTTCTTTTAGGGGAGCATGTGGCTCATAGGGCTTATTTATCATTTTAAGTAAAAAGGGTATCGTATGAGATAATCTCTTCTTTCTCGCAAAGAATGGTTTATATGACAAGCATTAGTTTCGTTTATTACTTGATTTACCCTTGCACAACATCATCACATTCTCTTTTGGATAAGTACATTGCTATCAACTAATCATGCATCTAAGCATATTCTTTTCTCCCTTGGTAACTAACTGACCCTGAGTGAATGTGATTAAGATGGCACCAAGATGCAGAACAGTTGTGTATAGCAGAACGGTGCAGAAGAGTGCATCATTTACCCCGGAATTTGAGCAGATGCATCGTTCCACCCCCGACGTGGAAGAGCACCTGCCACGCGAGTAGGAATTGGCTTCGGAGAGGTCACGGGATGTGACCATGGGTCAGACTTTCAACAAAATGGCCTCGATCCTGCAGAACTTGACTGAAAGGGTGGATAAGGTGGCCAGGAAACCACCACGGGGAGAGGATGAGGCTCTGGAGCGTTTCCTAAAGTTCCAGCCTCCCATATTCTAGGGGGAGGTGGGATAGGACGAGAAAGCCGAGCAATGGATTGAGTAGATAGAGGGCATCTTTGCTACTTTGCAGTACTCGAAAGAGAGGATGGTGAAGTTCGCTACTTTTCGGCTGAGGGGACCATCTCGAGCTTGGTGGCAGTAGGTGCGGAGTGATTAGGATAAAGAGGAGCAGGAATGGACGTGGGATGACTTTACGGAAGCCTTCCGGACCGAGTACATTCCTCGATGGGTGGCTGAGAAGAGGGAGGATGAATTCTAGACCCTCAGGCAGGGAGGCATGACCGTGGCCCAATATGCAGCCCGATTCATGCAATTCTCCAAGTACTGCAAGTGCTTGGTAGATACGGAGCAGAAGCGCACCCGGTAATTCGTGAATGGGCTTAGGCCAGAGTTGAGGAAAGCATTGGCCCCATCGCCGCCAACGTCATACACTGCCGTTGTGGATGCTGCTTGTCGGACGGAGAACGAAGATCAGCATCGACCGGTGAACCGACCCTTCCAACCGAATCGTCCACTTATGATGCCTTCAAGCAACAAGAGACCCGCGGACTCTATACCTTGGGGAAATCGGGGCAAGCAGCCTCGAGTGCCCGTAGCAGGACCGATGCAAGGTAGCCTAAATTGCCGGCTGTGTGGGAAGCGAGGCCACACCAAAAGTAACTGCTGGGGTATTGGGGGTGTGAGGAGGTGCTTCAATTGCGGAGACCCGGGACACTTGAGAAACGTTGCCCCAAACCCTTAAGGATTTAGCAGCGACCATGCGAGTGGAGGCCTGAAGCCTCAGGTGAAGGCCAAATTTTTTGCCCTGAGCCGAGAGGAAGTTGGAGCGGACGCCGCCGTGATCGAAGGTAACCTTTCTATCCAAGGTTGTCTTGTTAATGTTCTGATAGATCCAGGATCCACACACTCTTATTTAAGTAAAGTATGTGCTTCACGTCTAGGCTGGGAAGGAAATGAGCTACCTTATACCCTAGTAGTTAGTTCCCCCTTGGGAAAGGTGGTGGAAGCAGGCAAGAAAATGGGAAGTTGTGGAGTTGAGGTTGGGAAGGAGATTCTGGAGGTCGACCTGATAATCCTGCCCATGGACGATTATGACTTGATCTTGGGCATGGACTGGTTGTCGAAACACGGAGCACGTGTAGACTGCAAGATCAAGACAGTGCAGTTTGTGTGACCTAGACGGGATGTAATTGAATTCAATGGCAAGCGAACGAAGGAACTGAAATTTCTTATTGCTGGAGCTAAAACCTAGGAGTTACTCAAGAAAGGATGTACGGGATATTTGGCGTATCTCCTGAACAAACCAAAAGACTAGTGTACCTTGAAAAGTACGGAGGTAGTGAAAGACTTTTCGGATGTGTTCCCTACGGAGCTCACTTCCCTATCCCCTGAACGGGAAGTTGAGTTCACAGTGGATCTGATTCCCGGAGCAGAACCGGTATCAAGAACCCCCTACCGGATGGCCCCGACGGAGTTGAAGGAGTTGAAGGAACAATTGGAAGAATTGCTAAGGCAAGGCTACATTCGGCCGAGTACGTCACCGTGGGGAGCCCCGATGTTGTTTGTTAAGAAGAAAGATGGTACCTTGAGGCTATGTATCGACTATCTGGGACTCGAACAATCTAACGATCAAGAATAAATACCTCTACCCTTGATCGATGAGTTGTTTGATCAATTGCAAGGCACTCGCTTGCTTTTCGAAGTTGGACCTACAACAAGGATACTACTAGGTGAGGATCACGAAGAAGACATTCCTAAGACTGCATTCAACACGCGGTATGGCCACTACAAATTTGTAGTAATGCCATTCGGTGTAACCAACGCACCGGCGAGTATTCATGGATTTGATGCATCGCATTTTTCAACCATACCTGGACAAGTTCGTGGTTATATTCATCGATGACATTTTGATCTACTCCAAGAATCCGGAGGACCACGCGGAGCACTTAAGATTAGTCCTAGAGAAGCCGAGGGAATTCAAGCTTTACACCAAGTTCGGTAAGTGTGAGTTTTGGTCGAGCTCGGTGTCTTTCCTTGGTCACGTGATATCCAAAGTGGGGATCAAAGTGGACCACTGCTAAGGTAGAAGCCGTAGCTAATCGGAAACAACCGGAGAACATTACCGAGATACGAAGTTTCTTTGGGTTGGCCGAGTACTATCGGCGTTTCATTAAAAATTTCTCTACTCGGCTTCACCAATGACGTGATCGTTGAAGAAGGATGTCGCTTTTGTTTGGAGTGAGAAGTATGAGAAGAGCTTCTAAGAACTTAAGAGGAGGTTGATTATAGCACCCGTGTTGAGTCCGCTCGAGGTCGACAAGCCCTATGCACTCTATACATATGTAACACCCCGGAAAACCTAGGCTCGCCAGGGTCGGGGATGTCGCCCATCCAACGGACAAGGGGTCTTTATAACTAGGTCACAAATATAAATTGTTGAAATGAATAATACTCAAGCTAAAAGAATTTATTACAACCGAAAAATAAATACTTCCAAAGTACATCCATGAAATTCCAAAACAAAACTTATAATTAAAATCATCCACACTCGTCACCCAAAGCAAGTACATAAAATCAAAAACACATTCTCTTCCAAGGTAGCTACTCACCCACAATAGGATCAACTCTGAAATCATGATAAAAAGTGGTGAGACAGAAATCTCGATAAGTCCGTGTGTGCTTTTGGTGTTTAGCAGAAATAGTTCGTGGATGCAAAGTGTGAAATCTTTATAAGAAAAATATTGGCAAGCAATAAACATTAGTTAAAAGCAAGAGTGACGTTTTGGCTCTTCTAGCCATACATAAGTAATGAAGTCAACCACTCGAAAGAAAGGGATATGGGTTACCACACTTTGGGCCCCATAACCGGTCGGAATGCCTAACACGTTGTGCGGTCGACAAAAGTTGGTGATCGGCCTATCGGGCAAGATACTCCTCCTTCTCTATACCCAAACAACCATCGGGTGTCCATTCCAAGCAAAAACACCGTCGCTTGATCGAAACAAAATAAATTGCTAGCTCGGACCGGCACGACTCACTGGAACCGGCATCTTGTCCAGGAAGGACTCACCCTCGGAGGTGGCCACCTACTCGAGAGACTCATCCTAACCCTTCAAAGACTAGTCCTAGTAGTCCACCCTTATTGATTACTCAACGACATTTCCCACTTGGGATAAAATGAACAAAGCATTGTGCTTCATGAAAATAACAATGTGAGGGTTTCCAAAGCTTTGCGAGAAATTAGTTTTAGAAAGAGTTTCGAGTTTGGAAAAATCTGCTCATTAACTTTGGAATAATTCTAGCGTTGGAAATAAAGATGAATTCAAATTGTTTCCAAGTGAACAAATGATATGTTATGCCACAAAAGTTTTATGTACCTTGTTTTTTCATAAAGCACTAGCACATACAGGACTCATTGAGTGATTTGTCACTCACATGTGTCTTTTATCTCACTTTTGTAGGATCCAGAGTTTAGCGGACCTATGGATAGAAGGACGATACCACAATGCCATCAGTATAGGTCTCAGGCGGTTTCCTTTTTGATTATGTACTTTACTACTATTGTAGTTAGAGATGGCATGTATGATATTCTCCGATATGTGTGTGTGTGTGTGGCCATTAGTATGGGATATTGTATAAGTGATGAGACTCCGCTTCATCATGGAAGTCAAGATGAAGGAGGGGGAGGTGTGACCATGCAAGGACACGAAACGATGACAAGATCTAGGTCCAAGAAGATTCAAGTTAATTTTCAATTGCTCATAAAACCATGCTTGAGGAAGGAATAGAGTTAGAAGGTTGAGGAAGCTAGCCAAGAGCTCATTTTTTTATGAGAGCAATAAGCACCTCAATAAGAACTCAAGCTAGCAACAAATATAGATAAAATTCGACCAAAAGGAGGCCTTATAGTGGACAGCTGGCGCCGGCCCAAGCATCGAATCGTCGCCGACCTCAATCAGTAACCCAACCGACCCGAAGGCACCGCACAACCGGCGTCCGCTTCAAGGGCCCTAGCCTGTGAAACCCACCTAAAGCCAACCCTAGAGTAAGAGGGTCGGGATGCATATCATAATAATTTGTATGAATATATATATATATTTTTTTGAATGATTGTATGTGCTTTAGAATTGTGATTTATAGGTTAAAAGGCTTAGTTATGCTTATTGAGTAGAAAGGGTAAAATGGTAATTTTGCTTGAGGTCCGAATAGGAAGATAACTTGAGGATTAAATAAGAAAAATATGTGGGTGAGAAAATAACAACAACGAGTTGTTGTGGTTTAGTGGTTAGAGCTTTGGAATTAATCTCTAAGGTCATGAGTTCAAATCTCATCATTTAAGTTTTATCATGATTATCTTAATTAAGTTTGATTTTTGTTCTTGCATTCCATAAAAAAATAGGGATGTTTTCTTGGGGAGACATGAAGAGAATGTCCTAATCTTATCATTGTGTCCTAAAAAGAATTCTGGAGGAATTCTTGTCCTTTTTATTACCTTTAGCTTTGTCCTAGCATTTTCATAACTCAAATGAACCAAAATCCACTAAATCTTTTCTTTTAAATTCCAAAAAAATTCTGTGATAATTTCTCATCCTTGAATTTCGAAAATCAATCTTGGAGGATGGAGGTTGGATGAAAATAGTAGGGGAAATAGGAAGGGTTTCTAAGAGAAATCAATCACCATGATAGAACCTTCAAATTCACCTTCGTGTTGTTCATATTTTAGTGAAGGAAAATCTGGAAATTTTCCAGATTTTTTTGCAGGCCATCTCTTTAAAAAATTCAGCCAGTAAACCCACTCATTTTCTACCAGAAAAATGGTCATATCATGTGGCTGGAAGGCTGGAAAATCTGTACAATTTTCGGACTGCACAAACTGTGCAAAACCAGGAAAAAATTCTGGGCATTTCGCAGTTTTCAATCAAGAAAATGAAGCTGTTTTAGTCCATTTTCAAGCCAGCAAAACTCCTCTGTATTTCTCCAAAAAGAAGGCTGGAAAATCACCTTTGAAAGACCTTCAAACCCCCTCAAGAGCCAGCTGCAAATCGGGCTGAAGAAGTGCGAAAATTCTACACAGAAATTCTTCACAAATCTTCGAAACTTTGAAGCACTTGCAACAAGAATTTCTCCAGCTATGCTTCCTTCAATCCTAGGCCGAAAATCACCCTTCAACTTCTGAAAAATTAATCCTTGTTCAGCCATGGACTGAACATCATTGACCTTCACACTTACCTTGAATACATGGACTCCATAACCACACCTCAAAACCCTCCTAAGATTACTCTATCCAAACTCTTTTTGAACTTCAAAATAATTCCAGAATTTTACTCCATTAAATCACTCTTGCATCAAACTAATAAACCAGAATTTTCTCTGCCATCATAGACTCGCATTTTGGCCAGCCTTTTGTCAGCTTGCACAAAGTGTGGCATTCTCGACCGTTATTTAGTCATGGGGCCCAACGTGTGGTTACCCATGGCTACCCATTTGAGTGGTTGTATTTATTGTGCACATGTGTGGTTTGAAAAGCTAAACACCACTCTTAATTTCAATACTTATTTAATGCTTGCCAAGCACTTTTCTTTATGAAATTTTTACAACTTGCATACATGAATTATTTTACTCGAAACTCTTAAAGCACACACAGGCTTATCGAGATTTTTATCTCACCACCTTTTATGCCATGTTTTCGGAAGATCCCGTTGTGGATGTCATTAGCTAGATTATTGCCTATGCTTTGAAGACTCATGTTATTTTCTTTATGTGACGTTTTGAGAGATTGTTGCAAACAATTTATTTTGGATTTGTACCAATATTTATCTTTTGGGTTGTAATAAGTTTAATTTTAAAGTCTTTATTTTATTTTGTTCTGTGTAACATAGTTATAAAGACCCCTTGTCCTCTCGACGGGGCGACATCCCCGGCCCTGATGGGCCTAGGTAGTAGGGTGTTACATAGCCAGTGCTGGCTTCGGCCTGGGCAGCCTCCGCATTTTTTATGTTTTTTCCGATTTTCTCCAATTTTAAAGTGTTTGTAAAGACTTATTAAGGCCCTAAACAATAATAGAACCTTCGGGATTAATTAGCTAGGGTTAAGGTACTATAAATAGAATCTTTAGTGATTTGACAACACAATTCACACACTTTATTCAAAATTTGAGAGAGAATCTTGAGAGGCCCTAGCCTCCTTGTTCATCTTGTTGAAGACCATGCTTAAGGATCAGTCTTCCTTATGAATGAGTCTATAAATCTTTTGGATAATCCAATGTGGTTTTTTTGAATGGGTCTTAGTTGCTTTTCTCTTCTAAGGTTTGTTTGAATTCCATTACTTAGGCGCCTATTTTCTCTACTCTATTTGTTCTTGTTTGCCTTTATTGCTTCAAGGACATTAGGGTGAGATTATAGTAGAACTTTCTACTATTTTTGAGGGTCTTTGAAGCTTAGTTCTTTAAGGGTTTGATAGAGGGTAGGTTGTTATTTCATTTCTCCTTTTGTCTCAAGAAGAATCTCTGTTTTTTGTCCTATTGGTTGAGCTAAACTCCTTACCAATTAGACCACCCACAACACCAAGAAAAAGGCCACTCAAGATCATATCAAAGAGTTTAGTATCAGAGCAAGAAAAGCTTTGATTCCAATCAAAGTTTGAAAGTAAAAAAAGGAGCCCTACAAAGTTGAAGAAAAAGAAAACAGAGAAAATCCCGTAACTCAAAAATATGCTCCAAAAATGTCATAAAATCTTTGTTATATCTTGATTTTTCTTTTTGAAAATTTCTCCTTGATGTTAATATAATTCTTGAGGACAAAATTTTCTTATATTTGTGGTGAAATTTTGCTTGAATATGGGTGAAAATATTAGTTGTTCTTAAGTGACGGGATTGCTTCCATGGTGTTAGATAAATGTTCCATGTGAATGTTTTGGGCTATAGTTGGGATCTTTGATTCTTAATTTTCATTCATTGGGATATTAGGACTTAGTATATTACTCTATTATTAAATTCCATGCTCAATAAACTCAACTTTAATAGTGCACACTTGTGATCATTTTGTTCTTCACAATTCTAGTTCTAGTTAGTCTTGTTTCTTTGTTCTTGCTAACTCTTATTTGTTTCTTGATTAGAAGTGTTTCCTTCTGTGTCTAAGTGTTTGTTCTTGTGTTGATTGAGTCCATATTTCTTGAAATTCTTAATTAAAACTAGATTGTTTGAGCTGTCCAATAAGTGTTTGTTGAAATTCCCCTAAGACCCCCTAATTGGAAAAATCCATTGATTTGTGTGATTCACTAAGTTGGACTAAATCTTAAGCTATTGGGGAGAATTTGAATTGAACAAAAAGGCTTGAGTATTCAGAAAAAATGCAAGAGGGTGAGACTATTACTAAAAGAGCTTAAGAGAGCAAACACGAGCATGGAGTGATCAACCTTGAGAACCAACACGCAAGGAAGTGAATTGAGGATCTATTTTTCTTTTCTAATCTTTTTTGTTTTGCAGGTATAAATAAGTAAATATTCCATCACCATGGCCTATGATCAAGAGATTTCTAGGCCTAACCCAAGTGGACCTAGTAAACCTCAAGAAGAACAAATTAATGCTAGGGGTTTACGTGAAGACTTGAAAGCTATGATGAGGACTATGTAAAATGAGTTCCAAAACATGACAAGGGACTTGATAAATTATCTTGGATAATCTTCTACCGTTGCACAAAGGAGAGGCCAAGAGTGATTTGAAGTACTTAGCCCTAGGATGAGGGATGGCGATGCCCATACCCCTCCGTTAAATGCCCAACAAAGGGAAGAGTGGGATGAGCACTTAATCGGGGGATTCCAACAAGCTCTTATGAGAGGGGGAAGACTTGGTATGAGAAGAGAATGATGTAGGAGCCAAGGAAGGAATGGTGGGAACAACCTAAGGGTGTTAGAAAGAGAGTTTGAGGGAGTTGATGAATGGTATGAGGGGGAACAAATTGATGCCCTTGGGGAACACCATAGAGGATGCGGCAATAGAAGAGGAAGTAGAGAAGGAAATGCTGAGGAGAGGAAGTTGAACCATATTAAATTGAAAGTGCCCATATTTTATGGCAAGAGTAACCTCGAAGCATATTTCGAGTGGAAGAGCAAGATGGAGATCTTCTTAGAAAGTCATACCTATAGTGAGAGGTCAAATGTGAGGTTGGCTATTTTGAGATTTTAGGAGTATGCTTTGGTTTGGTGGGAGCAAGATAGTGCACAAAAGAGATAAATGGGAGTGGAAACCGTGGCTAGTTGGAATTTATTGAAAGATATGATGAGGGCAAGGTTTATACCACACCCTTACTACAATGATCTTTACCAAATGCTCCAATCACTCAAGCAAGGGAACAAGAGTGTGGAAGATTATCATAAAGAGATAGAAGTAATGTTGATAAGAGCTTAAATCAATGAAGATCCTAGAGCAATGAGGGTAAGGTTCTTGGGAGGATTAATTAGGAAAATTTCCAATTTGGTAGAATTGCACCACTATGATCGATTGGAGGATATGGTACATGCCGCTATGAAGATTGAGAAGCAATTAAAAAGGAGGGAATTTACTAGACCACCACTTCCAAATCCCAGTACTACTAGCAAGATGCCAATCATGAAGGATGAAGTCCCTAAGTCATTTTAAAGGGACTTCAACAAACCTAGAGAGGATTGGAAACCTAGAGAAGGTTAGCATAAGGACAAGGAAAAAGCTATGGAGAGGCCACAAAGGAATAGGAATATCAAGTGTTTTAAGTACCTTGGATATGGACATAGTTCCCATGAGTGTCCAAGCAAGAGAATGATGTATACTAACCCCTATTGTGAGATTTCTACCAATGAAGAAGAAGAGGGAGAAAGGTACCATGAAGACCAAGAGGGAAATGGGGAAGAGAAAAGTGATGAAAGGGAAGTTGTTGGTCAAGAATACTCTTTAGCGGGAGTCACAAGAAGGTCATTGAATTCACAAGCCATTGAAAATTAAGATCACCAACAGAGAGAGAACATTTTCTATATTAGGTGTCTACTCAACAAGACTCCTTGTAGTGTCATTGTGGATAGTGAGAGTTGCACTAACGTGAATAGTGCAAACTTAGTTGAGGAATTGGACATGAGTTGGATTAAACACCCCAAGCCCTACAAAATTGCAATGGTTGAACAATAGCGGGAAATAAGAGTAAACAAACAAGTTTTGGTGTCATTTGAGATGAGGAAGTATAAGGATATTGTGCTATGTGATGTGATACCTTGCAATCGGGTCCCTTACTCCTAGGGAGGCCTTGGTAATATGATAGGCATTTCAAATATGATGGGAGGAAGAATACTTATTCCCTACTTAAGGAAGGAACTAAGTTTATCCTTACCCCCATGGCCATTAGTGAGGTGAACAATGATCAAAGAATCACGAAGGAGAAAAAAATAAGAAGGGAGTGCAAGATGGCAAGCAAAAACACGAAATTGAGATAAAAGAACAAGGGAGGAAAGAAAAAGTGTTGAGAGAGAGAATAAACAAACAAGTACCTTTGACGATTAAGGATATGAGTGAGCAAGGACAAGAGAGGTGAGGTAAAAGAAGAGTGAATTTCATTGCAAAAGAAAGTGAGATCATAGAAGTTATAGAAGCTAAGGAACCGGTTATTCTTCTTTTATGCAAAGGTTCTTATGTTTCTACTAATGATTCTACAGTGTCTTTGCCTAAGAAAATTGCAGCTATTCTTCAATAATTTGAAAATGTTTTTCCAAAGGAGGTGGTCAACCGAATACTTACCTAATTTTTACGAACCATAATTAAAAAGAACTTGAACAATTGGGAGGAATACTTGACACACCTTGAGTTTGTTTACAAAAGGGCTATTCAATCTACCACTTCTTATTCTCCTTTTGAAATTATGTGTAGTTCTAACCCTATAACTCCTTTAGAATTGGTTCCCTTGCCTATAGGAGAACGAATGAACCTTGATGGAGCTAAGAAGGCGATAATTGTGAAGGCACTCCGTGTAGATGAAGGCAATGATTTGGAGACGAATCCATTCCAAGGAGGGGGGAGATGATAAGACTCTACTTCATCATGGAAGTCAAGATCAAGGAGGGGGAGGCGTGACCATGCAAGAACAAGGAACGATGACAAGATTTGGGTCCAAGAAGCTTCAAGTTGATTTCCAATTGCTCATAAAACCATGCTTGAGGAAGGAAGAGGGTTGGAAGGTTGAGGAAGCTAGCCAAGAGCTCATTTTTTATGAGAGCAAGAAGGACCCCAACAGGAACTCAAGCCGGCAACAAATACAGCCAACATTCGACCAAAAGGAAGCCTTACAGTGGACAGCTGGCACTGGCCCAAGCATCAGAATCGGCGCTGGCCTCAATCTAGAACATGATCGGCCCGAAAGCAGTGCAGAACCGGCGCCGGCTTCAAGGGCCTAGCCAGTGCAGGCTCTGGCCTGGGCAGCCGCCGCGTTTTTGATATTTTTTCTGATTTTCTCCAATTTTAAAGTGTTTGTAAAGACTTATTAAGACCCTAAACTCTAATAGAATATCAGGGATTACTTAGCTAGGGTTAGGGTACTATAAATAGAATCTTGAGAGGCCCTAGCCTCCTTGTTCATCTTGTTGAAGACCATGCTTAAGGGTTAGTCCTTCTTATGAATGAGTCTATAAATCTTTTGGATAATCCAATTTGGTTTCTTTAAATGAGACTTAGTTGCTTTGCTTTTCTAAGGTTTGTTTGAATTCCATTACTTGGGTTCCTATTTTCTCTATTCTATTTGTTCTTGTTTGCCTTTGTTGCTTCAAGGATAATGGGGTGAGATTATAGTAGAACTTTCTACTATTCTTGAGGGTCTTTGAAGTTTAGTTCTTCAAGGGTTTGATAGAGGGTAGGTTGTTATTTAATTTTCTTCTTTAATTTTAAGAAGAATCTCTGTTTTTAGTCCTGTTGGTTCAGCTGAACTCCTTACCAATTAAACCACCCACAACACCAAGAAAAAACCCACTCAAGATCATATCAATGAGTCTAGACATTATATATATTTACTCTTTTGGTTTTTGTTATAAAGACCCCTTATCCGAGTAATTGGACAGGGCGACAAGCTGGTGTTGATATACTTCCACTGTAATCTTTAGTAGGGGTGTTACAAGTGCTACCAGTAGAGTATGGGGGAAAAAAAAAAGAAGACAAATGCTCATTGGCGATATGATTATTTCTAAGAAGGTTGCAGCAGAGTGGTCAGAGTTAGAGGAGAATTAGACATTGCATCCAATCCTAAAAAAATGTAATTTCAAAACTAAGCAACAATATGACTAACCATTTAAGGCCATTATATATCAAAGCCTATCTAAATGGTTGTCCAGTTAGTTGGGTGTTCATTGATGGGAGAGCCATCTTGAACGTGACGCAAGTCGACATTTTAAAGAGGTTGGCTAAGATAATTGATGATTTGATGTTGACTAACATGTAAATGACTAATTATATAGGAGAAGTAACAGTTGTATTAGGAATGCTCTCAGTAGAGTTAATTGTGAGAATAAAGACAACTTCGATTGCTTTTTTTGTAGTTAATGTCCAATCCTCCTACTCTCTTCTCCTGGGTCAGGATTGGAACTATGCTAACCAGTGTGTGCCATCTACTTTACATTAAGTGTTGATGTTTGGGATGGAGATAAGGTGGAAACAATGCAGGCTGACCCAAATCATTTCAAAGTAAAAATGAGGATATTAGAAGCCATATTATACTCTATATTTTTTAAGCCACTTAAATTTGCCAATAATAAATGCATAGCTTGCCTCATATTAAAGGATGGATTCCACTTCGAAGGAATGGCTAATTCTACAGTTACAACTATAAAGATCTTCGATCAGCTAGAAGCCTATTCAGCTGAAACGAAATATTTATACTATTTGGTAGAAGATGATAAGCAGCTCTATGGCTTGGAAAACTCCTCAATTCGAAGAAAGGCTCCCAGTTTCCTGGTGCAAGACCCGTTAGTGAAGATAAATCTTGGCATCCTACAAGAGCCTAGATGTACTAAGATTAGGGCTTTATTAACTGAGCTTAAAATAAACTTGCTCATTGCGCTCATCTGGAGGTATAAGGATTGTTTTACTTGGGACTATCATGTCAAGCATAGATAAAAGTATTGTTGAATACAAACTGCCAATCAAACTAGGATTTAAACCCCACAAGCAGTTTAGCCGAAAGTTTCGACCAGACATTGTTCCAAAGATTGAACAAGAGATTAAGTAGCTATTGAAGTATGGTTTCATCTAATTAGCCAAGTATCTAGAATAGAGTTTGCATAGATTTCAAAGGTCTTAATCTGGCCACCCCAAAGGATATGTATGTGCCCATCGCGGATATACTAGTACACGCAATAGCTTGTTTTGAATATCTTAGATATATAGATGGTTATTCTGTTATAACTAGATTTTCACATCTAAAGAAGATATGCTATAAAATGGCATTTTGTTGCCCTGGTAGAATTGGTTTATTTGAATGGGTAGTCATATCTTTCAGATTGAAAAATGTAGGGGTAAATTCTAAAGGGCTATAAATATGATTTTCCATAATATCATCAGCCAAAAAATGGAGGTGTATATTGATGGTCTATTTGTCAAATGAACCGACCTTGGTAGACATATAACTGATTTGGAGTAGCTATTCATTCGTATAAAGCACCATAACCTCAAGATGAATCTCAATAACTATGACTTCAGAGTAAAAGTAGGTCACTTCTTGGGATTCCTAGTCCATCATAGGGGTATTGAAGTAGAGAGCTGCAAAACAAAGGCAGTGTTGGAAGCTAGGCCGCCAGGGAACAAAAAGGAGCTGCAAATTCTATTAGGAAAAGTTAACTTCTTTTGTAGATTTATTGTCAATTCGATTGGCAAATTGAAGCTCTTCACAATGCTCATATGGTTAAAATAAGTTAATCAGTTCATCTAAAGTAAAGAGTAGCAAGATGCCTTCAAATAAATTAAGGTGAGTCTTTCCAAACCCTCGGTCCTTACGCCTCTGAGGATTACTACACTGCCAAAATTGTATCTATCAGCCACTGAAGAGTTGATTGGCTACCTTCTAGCTTAAGATGATTAGGAAGGCAAAGAATAAGCTGTTTACTATCTCAACCAAGGACAGAATGATCTAGAAACCAAATATGTACCTTTGAAAAAGCTGTACCTCTCATTGTTCTACACATGTTGATGTGTGTTTTTTAGTGTTGGAGATATTATCGACAAAGGCCACAATCAATTAAGTTTTAAATAAAATGCAAAATACTAAAACTACACATATGGACAAGTATACCCATCATACAAGTACATGGACTAGCAAGTATCATATTCACGAGTAATTAGTAATTACTCTTACTTTACTCTAATCTTTAGATAAAATAAAGAGATAAAATGAATAACTTATTAACCTAACATACTACAAAATATATCAAGTTTACACAAGAAAAGT
Source organism: Voacanga thouarsii (assembly GCA_026120185.1). NCBI lineage: Eukaryota > Viridiplantae > Streptophyta > Magnoliopsida > Gentianales > Apocynaceae > Voacanga > Voacanga thouarsii. Next base: position 54,414 of record JANUWF010003076.1, read on the forward strand.
CATAAGGATTATCAAGGGTAAGAATAAGGAAAAATTTATGTAAAGAAGAAATCATTCAAATTTATGTCAAGTAAAGAAGATACCTTTAAATCAATTTATTCCCAATTCCAATGCTAATATAAGTTTAACAGATAAATTTCACTCTCACTTTATAAAATTAATATTCTTAGCTAATCAAAAGGTATCTCTACCTCCCTAATTAAATCTAAGAAGTATTAAGATCAACTCAAGTATATCCGGAAGAAGTAATACAGCTATTTCTAGGTGATATCACAAATGTGTCAATTTCAGAAACAACAACAGTATTGAATTAACTACTCCACAATAACCAATTCAATTAAATAAAATCAAGTAATCAAACACTAAAGATAGAAATCAATATATCCAAAAGAAATTTAATACAAGAACATAAATTTAGGGTTCATCTCTCAATCATAATTAAAAGTATAAATATTCCAAATTGTCAATAGATTATAAAGAAAATAGAAAGAAACCACTTATAGACAAGATTAGTTTTCTTCCTTGAAATCTTCTCGAACAGATTCATCTTCTTCTCCAAGAATTCCTTTAATCTTCTCTTGATGTGTTCTTTCAACTCTCTAGGAGTTCTTTAGTGTTTTTTAATCTTCTCGAAAGACCAACTACATTAGGGTTTATTATCCTTTTATATTGAATTTTCCCTTCAAAATTGTCTCAAAAATTATTTTTTGCGTCACATTTCTAAATCCAATCAACCTTGCTAGCACTAAAGGAACCGATGCTGCCTATTCACTATTTTGCTCCATGCTTTGAATGGT
>JANUWF010003079.1:0-29801 GCA_026120185.1 Voacanga thouarsii
CACTTAGAATATGTCTGTCGACCCGTTCAAGTAACTAAATCTCAAGGTTAGAGATTTCTCCAACAGAAATCCACACGAGAATGGTGCTTAAGAACACACCGAGATTTTGTGCTAGCAAAAACACTTGGTGGCTAGGGTTTTTTTTTTTTTTTTTTGCTTCTAGAAGAAGAATAATGGCTCATGGTATTTTTCCAAAAACCTGTGTAATTTTTCTTAAAATCATAATCCACATGGATTCTTTATATATATATATATATATATATATATATATTGTTCGTGTTTTTGTTTTGGTAAACAAAATCCATATTGTATATGAATTCTTAATTACCAATTACTATTATAACTTTATTTAATTACAATATAGTTCACAAATTATAAGTAATTATAATTTGACCACAACAACGTCTTTTTTTCACAATCAACCCAGTAATATTATCAAATACCATCTTGAGCACTCGATTCTCTATTGTGTGTGACCTATTAGGTTTCTTGGTCTATTGGTAGCAAAATATGAATTAATCTAAACGTCTTTAAAATTAATAATATTTAATAATTTTAGAATTAACTTATTAATTTTAATAAAGATTGATTTATTAATTCTTTAATTAATAAATCCATATTCAGTAGATCATGAGCGGTATCTAGCAATACATCATGACCACCTAAAAGTCCAGAAAGTCAAGTGGCTTGACATGAACCTTTCAATAGCAAATAACAGTGCAATAAACTTATTTCACTATAAAACATTTCATTTGATTTGGAGTACGGAATTCATGCCAACTCCTTCTAGAATAATAAATTAATTCTGGCCCGAATATTTTAGTACTCGTTCTAGGAATCCATTACTCATCATATGTATCAATCGAAACCATTTCCAATATACAATCACCTCAGCCAAGGATTTCTCAAGTAGTGATTCCTACAAGTGGCCATGAGATATTCATTCCTACTATTAGGAGTGATGAATCCATTATTGATCCTCTCAACTACTTTCATATACTTCATGTTTTACTCAATATCCATCCCATTGATGGTCTTGTCAGGACTCCAGAGATTGGAAATCAAAGTCCAACACTTAACAAATAAAATATCTTGGAGATTTCAAGTCTAAGGATACTTGTACATTTGCTATGATGAGATTCTATCATTGGTACTAAATAGTTATCCATGTGATTATCTTATAGTTAGGTCATCCAATATACTTATTTAAGTAAGAAGTATCCACGTGTTAACTTTAAGTATCACAATACTCACGGATGTGAGAACCACTGCCTGATCAATTCAGGAAGTATAATACGTGCTAGTCTTAATGCATTAATGATGTCCTATCTTATTAATACTACTACAACTAGGGAAAATTTAAGTACGAACACTATCCAGTGCAGTAGAAACCTCATCATGATCTCTATCGTGATTTTCTTAACACAGTGTTGCACTTGGGACTTTATCTAATAATTATTTTACACAAGAACATAAATAAAATAAACTGAAAGATAAAGAATGCCTCATTTTATTTAATAATATACAATATACAGAATACATGTGATTGCCTCTAGGGTATAACACTAACACCATATTGAGCTGAACAAACATGATGTCATGTTCTTGTTTTAGTTCATTTATGTCATGTGTAATCTCTTCCCTAAGCAATTTCTTATTGAAATCATGCACCATACCTTCATCGATTATAAGTATCCCCTAAAAATCATTAAATGATTTGCCATATCTAAGTAACATTTTCTAGATGTGAAAAAGGGTGAAAATTTTCAACTGCTCCTCACTTAGTCTCAAATATGGTGATTTGAAAAGTTTTCGTTACTTATGCAGTATATCATCACTTATTTTTTGCCAAATTTTTTTCTAAAATTGCCTTATATTGGAAACTTCACAAAAGATGAGTATCAAAACAAACAGTTCTCTTTGTTTGCTTCTAGTTGCCCAATATGCTGCTTCATCAATTGCATCGTTCCACTCTTTGTCTTCTTGTAATAGTCCAAGAGAATAGCAAGCATTCTTGAAAGATGTATACACCACACCATTTATTGTTCTAATACTCTCAAATGATGTAGGACCTTTCACAACATTCAGTAACATTCTTAGAAAATACCTCTTGCCAGTACTTGGGGGCACATATGTTATTCTCCCAATGCATTTCTAAATTTTCCTATTTTTCCATGACTTTTCTTGTCTATTCCATGTGTATTTACCTAGAAACACTACATAACTTAACTATCTTACTTCTGGATTAGTGGTATTTTTTGAAAACCATTCAGTTAACATAGTTTTCTGAGCATTTTCTCTATCAACAACTTCTGGCAATAGATCATCATCTTTGAATATAAGCGATTGTTCACCATCAAGATGTACAGATAAATTTTCTACTGCTGGTATTCTAAAGTGTATATCAAAATAAAAAAACCGCTAGCAAGCCTCACATGGAGATAAATATAGACAATCCAAAAATGTTCTAATTTCATCCTTTTCTATTTCTGGATCATCTTCACTTGGTGTAGTGTTTGATAGGTTACTTACAATCACAGCTTCAAGTCGATCAAAGCCTTTTGTAATGTATTTGAACAGATATTTAATTACCTTTGATTGATTGCAAGCTTCTACATTTATATAGCTCTGATACTTTAGTAACATATACCTGTTTTAAGGCACAACATACCTATGTCCAATTTGATTCCATGCTTTTCCACAAACCTGTTATTGTGTTTTTGCTTGTATAAGAAATAACCATTACTGTCTATGTTTGTTTTAGCTTAGAAATCCTTAGGAAAGTGTTTTAAACATGTATCTGTATAAATATTTCACTGTAACTAAATAGTGTCTGATAATTAACAAAATGCAATATTTTTTTTTATATTCAGGGGGAAAAAATACCACTATCCATGCACGGTGAATTTGGATTTTCCAATCCACAGGGACCATGCTTCATGAAATTTGAAACTGCTTCATAACAAAAAGGATCAAGGATTGGATCAGGTATTTCTGCACTGATAATTTTGTCTAAATCCTCCGTGTCGTGTCTTTTGACTGTCTCATCTAACCAAAGCAGCATATGAGAGTGTGACAATCCTCTCTTTTGAAATTCACTTGTGTATACAACTATATAGATATTAAAATTTAATTTTTAGTTGAAATGGATTGCATTGAAAATGAATGTTAAGTTGCAAAGAAGTTGAAAAACATTACAAACCTACTTGAACTGGAGCAAAAATTTTTCTTCTTAATGATATCCCTAATCATTCCATCTAGTTTCATCTTGAAAATGTGTGTTTCAATATCCGGACGATTTTCATCCTTTTAACCTCTTTTTTGCTTCAAGTAAAATAGGATTTCATGCTAATTTGGGTTTGCTGTGAAGGTAATAAACAAATCTGGATTCCTATACCTTCTACAGATAGCCATTGCATCTTGGTAATTTTGGATCATGTAACTTGGACTACTTGAAAAGGTTGATGGCAAAATCACTCACTTGCCAATTTTCATTGAATCAATATCGTTGTTGTCTACAACATCTTGTTTATTCTGATAGAGATCACTTCTCAATTTTCCTTGGTTTCATTAAATCCAATCTAAACTTTGTTGTTCAATTGCAGTGTAACAATCCACTACAAATTGCTGGAAAAGCTGACCTCCTAGAGTAATATTACACACCACATCCACTCCATCTTGCATTAGGTAAGAATAAAACTCATTCATTGTTACAAACTTCCTTTTTGTCTGACTCTTTCATCTATTTTATGCATATTCTATCTCTGTGTGGAAGTTATCTTCTCCATATGGAAATAACAAAGGATACTACAATGCCATAAATAATGGATGCAAATAACTTATCCTCTTCAAAGAACCATTCCTTACCTCAACAACAATGTCTCGATCCAATGATTTGTGTTCAGAATCCCCAATGATCAGGCCTACAACTTCATTGCATTGCACCTCATTATATTCTCTTTTTTTGTTTGAACGATGACCTTTTATTTTAAAGTGCAAATTCTCAACATCAGAATCCTTGAATCGCTCTCTTGCCATTTGAAATGTTTGTATCAATTTGTTATTAGCATTAAACATGTTAATGAAACATTGAATAATTTGTTTATCCAATGCATCATTACGTTGTTTTTGATTGACAGCATCCAAGGGATTTTGTACCTCATTCTCTAGTATCATGGATATATAACTGACAAAAACTTGGTTTTTTCCCTATCTCAGGAAGAAGTGTATCAATTCGATGGTAGTTTTGACCACAAATTCGAAATACATATGGTGTGGAATTTGTATTGACTTTTTGGTCAATATGACCTCCAGTTGAAGTCATGGTGAACATGGAATTATAAGCCCGAATATTTTTAAAGAATCTCTGATTGATGCTATTATTATTGCAAAGGAGCAAACTTTTGAGTGGTTTAGGCCATTCCTTGTTTCAAGGAAATTTAACCTTACCATGCTTGCAAAATATTGTAAATTTGGGATATAGGTAATCTTTCTGGGTTTTCAGTCTTTCCTCATACCAGAAAACAGCACTACAATGCTTACATGTGTATTTTGGTTGTTCATAACATGACATCAAAAATGTTGTATCATCTGTAACAATAATATATTTGCATGTTAATTGATTTTAAATTTAATGAATAAAAAAATATTTCTAACTTACCCTGTGCAGCAAGCATTTTCTTCTATTTTTTATGTCCTGGAGAAGACTTGTTGGTAGCTGGACTGTTTTTCTATTGTTGGTATTGTTTCCTTTTCCTATTCACTTGAGAAGATTTTTCATATTTTTTGTAAATTCTTTTCCTCAATTTTTAAAAGTATTTATATTTATATCAATACTGGCAATGATTTAAGTAAAGTTTAAATCTTCTGACCACTTTTTGACTTCACATTCAGGTCATGTACATTGCTTTGTCCTTGTGAAGGTAGATGAATTCTTTGGAATGTCAATGCTCTTCGATATCTCAGAATGTTTCTTCTGTGCAACCGAGCTTCTTTTGAAGTGGAAAATTCTTGTACTATATAATTTAGGAGAGATAAAGGGAGTTTATGTATCAAGTAATTTGTGTTTTAGTTTAACATATTAGAATTCAAATTACACTTCAAGTAAGAGTATGAAATATGATTGTACCTAGATTCATGTGTAACTGAGATATTGTTTGGTACTGCACTATTTGAGTATTTGTTGTCTATCTGGAATTGTAGATTCAACTTCTTATGTGTGTGTGTGTGTGTGTGTGTGTGTGTGACATCAAGTGTACAAGTCTATTTTAAAGTCAGTTGAAAGGGTTTTTAGTATATACGAAGCAATTAAGTAGAAAGGGTAATATGTCTATTAGGATAGCTGAAAAGTTTTTTTGGATTTCTGAGCAAAGCATTTTACATATTTATCGAGGCATATTTGAGGATGTATGTTGAAGTAATTGGTATTGCAAATAAGTGAATGTGTTTTTGATTTTGAGATTTGCTCTTCCAAGTGCACGTTGCAAGAGGCTGAGTAAAAAAATGTGTGGCCTTTCAAATAGAGTTGACTCTGGGGAGTATGTCTTCATGAACCCTGGATATTATCGAAACGGTTCAAATGGAGTGGATTAGATAACAGATAGCTGAGGTACAACATATTTGTCAAACCAACACTGACCCTTTACAATAACTGGAAGATTATTAAAGGTTGGAAAAGGAAAAGATTGATGGAAACATCCCAAGTCTGCTAAAGTATCTGCAACAATGTTGGCTTATCTAAAAATGTGCCTGGTTTGGAAAAAGTTGAAGTGAGAGTGCAAGCACTTGTTACGACGACATAGTTGAAATAGTTTCCATAGAGCAGTCTCCCAATTATTGAAAATATGCAGAGTTTGCATTGAATCTGTTTGAATATGGATGTCTGTGATGCCCAAAGTGATGCAGATTTTCAAAAGTTTCTCCAAAGATCATAGTTCTATTGTGAGATGATCAGTGAAGCCTATGTCTTCTACAAAAGCCATAACAAAGTCTCCGTTATTCTTCCTTATGATTCCTCCTTTACCTAATTGGAGGAGATGATGACTATAAAAAGGTTGTGCTTATCAAGGGTAGCAGCTACAATATTCTCAGCAATTCAATGTTGATCATCAAGGATGTGAACATTATAATCTCACATTTTGTTAGACTTTTGTCCAGGCATATTTGTTTTTTTATAAATATATATAACATCATTAGGGTTGTTGAGTTTTGTGAAATTGTTGAGGTTTGCTTAGTTCTAATGCTGCTATCCTGTAAACTGTATTTGCATTAGGAAAAAAGCTCCTCATCAAACTCCTCTTCCTATATGCAATATTATCAACAGTTTAGAGGATCCACCTAGGAATTTTCAGATGGAAATACAATGCAAAAAATGCCACTTTTTCGATAATTGATACACCATTTCCACATCATAACATTCACATGGATTGATTAACAATAAGGCTTTACATGAATATTATAAATGTGGATCATATTACATCAACAACTAAGTAAATTAAGCTTCATACTATAACATCAACTAACATTCAGTCACAAAATCAGGATCATCCAAGTCGTATTTTTTTTGAAACAGATATGTTCTCAGTATCACAAACATCTCCTTCACTGTCTGAATTCTATTTTCCCTCTCTGCTTGTCCTTTATTGGTAGTGTCATAGTTGCAATGTCACTTGCACCATGAGTGGCGTCCACCTCCTGATTTCCTTCCTGCATTTTTACCATTAGATATCTTAGGGTTGTAAGTGAATCATTATGGTAAGCAAAATTGTTCAGTTCGTGTTATGTTCATGGTCCAATACCTTGTCTTTTGTTCCATCCTTCATTTCAGTTGTCAAGTACAACCTTATTACTGTGAAATCCTTCTTCTGTGTTCCCAAATTGAACATATTTACCTTTTCTTGGAACACATGTGCCACCAATGATGTGTTCAATCACTTTAGGAAGAAGTTCTTCTTTTTGATCCTATATTCTCATAATTGCATTGCTAATTAATTATCAAGAATCCAAATATTCATAACTTTATGATTCTTCAAAACAATGTCACTAACTTACATCTATTTGTTTTTTAGCAAGTTCAGATGCAGCAATATTCGTTAATTTCTCGACGTCCTTATCAAACATAGTGAACCAAGCTTTTCCAGTGTGGTCACTAACTTCCATTTCCACACGATACCTTGACAAAATCCAATCATATTACTAATTCAAAACAGTTCAAGTATATTCTATGTTTAAGAATTCTACATACCTAATTAAGGGTGACTTCTCCACTCGATGGCAACTTTCACAAAAGAACTCATCATCGACTAATTTCAGCTTCCGGTGGCATTTTGAGCAAGAATTAAATCACCAACCACAGGTTTCATCAATTAAAGAAATTATTGCATAACAATCAAAAGGCTTTTCTTGCATACAATACATATCATACATGAACTTTGTCCTCAACATGATATTTTCAACTAAAACTTTATTTGAAACTGTCTCATTTTTGCAAGAAATAATCTTACCATATCTTCGGCATGGTCCAGTAGCAACATAATATCTCTTATATGCTTTTTCTTGGGCTCTAGTTCTTCTATAGTTAGTAAATTGTTGATCACTTGGATATGCTCTATAGCAACAACATCTCTACAACTAAAGCTACATCACCATACAACTACATCTTAGCATATCCAGAATACAAAACAATATACTTTTTCAAGTATATTGTTGTTACAGATTTGTATGTTTCTTTCTTAAGAAAATAGTTAGCTCTATTGCATGAGCGTCACCTCAGGATAATCAAGATTCACAAATATCTTTATCGCACTACTAGATGTTATTGAAATATTGTCTACAGAATCACTTCATCATTAGATTTGGAAGGATTCTAGGTAATCATCTAGTATGATTCAAAAACCATCTTCTCGCCCTGAAAATGTTGAATGATCGTAGATGTGATAATCACAATATATAGTTACTTCTCTAGGTCCAATTCGTCACATTTCAACACCTTCGCAAACGATTCCCATAGAGTAACACGAACTTTCCATTGCCTGGGTAAAATCAAGTGAACAACATTCAACTATCTTCTCTTGACATTAGTACAATTGTATTGAACATTATATAGTCAGAAACATGAACAAGTTAACTATAAATCTTCTAATTCAACATACTGCATTGCAATAGTCTGTGAGTGTCCACATTTTTCCATTTTCTCAGATAATCCATGTAGACGTCCTACGATATCTACATAGAAGAGGGGAAATTTTCAACCATTACCGTTCTATTCAACAGTCAAACAAAGTAGCACTTACCAATTAAATATCCCTCTTGATCAACACGTCTCTCATGTTGCTCAAAAGGAATAAGCATAAATATATGCCTTTGAATTCTAGGTAATTTATTAATTATTTCCTCCAAATTAGTTCCAGAATCAAATTGTATAAAAAACTTCTGATCACACATTTTGTACTTGCCTTTATATTCTAGAACACAAAAATTTTTCAGTAGATAATACTTCCCTTCTTCAATTGCACCACGAAACTCATCTATAATTTTGCTCCTAATGATCATATGCATCACCGTTTCCTACACATGTAACATAGACAACAAAATTATCCATGAACATGACATACATGATTCAACAGCACAACCAACAGACCAACACATACCTGCTTGTCAATAGTAAGGAATTCTATGCTCATGAATTCTCCTCCCTTTTGTGAATTAAAAGCTTACCATATCCTATCTACATGAAATCGAATTCGATTATTTTGATATTGCTGACCAATGTCCTTGAACATGACAAAACCCATCTTACTCCCACTCATTTTCTTATCTCGTTGCAAAATTCACTCAACTAACTACTTCAGCACTGGGAGCGATGAACATTATATATAGGCATCCCCCAAAAAAACCTTTGATGTGCCACTAAAGATCTCATCTAAGATATGAAGAGATTTTGTTGAAATTGAAACATCAAACTTTTAGGATCCAAACTAAAACAAAGATGTTCCAGTAATATATATATATATATATATATATATATTAGAGTGCAAAAAAAACACACAAATCGAGCCACTCAAAACCTTTTAACCAAACTATCTTAAATAACTCGTTAGCGCTTGAAGAAAAAATAAATCACCTTTAAGAGTGGATGAAAAGACGTCCCCACTTGTTTAATGAGCAAATCCTTTTCAGATGATGGAGAGGCAGAGAGGGAGAGAATGACTATTGAGAAGAAACGAATTGAAACCCTAACTATTGGGGGTGGGGTTCGATTTTAATGCACGGTGATGAATTTGAAGCAAGAAAATGAAGGAACCAAAACTCTTACCATCCTCAATAACCCATCAAATCCCAAGCACAACAACAATCTACAATTGCTTATAAATCTCAAGGTTTTACATCATAAACAATCTTTTCTTATGAATCGAAAAAAGATTCCTTACTCACACACCCAAAGCAGACCTATACAATGTAAGTTGTTGTGCAAATCAATAGCATTAAACCCAAATCCATACCTAATGACCTCATCTAACAGGAAATCTGAAGTAAAAAACCAAAGTCCTTCTCTGGTCCAGCCGTCCACCTGTCACACAAATATTAGCTAATTAACCTAATAGAGCTGACATGTCAAACTTTCATGACTTTACCCCTCAGTTTTACTACTTATTAATATACTCCCAAAAAATTTTCTTAAAAAACAAAAATAAAAAAAAAAGTGCACAAAAAATATTATGCCTCATATTCTTCCTTAGCTAACCCTCATTCCTTTGTACCTCTAACCTAAAAATGTATTTAACATTTTCATCTCTTTACTTATTACATCCCTTTTTTTCACTTTAAAAAACTTCAAGATCCAAAATATTAACTAAATTAATCGTAAATTTTTAATTCAAAGATTCTTCCGTGATAATTACGTTAGGTGAAACAAAAAAATATTGAATTTCCTTTAGATACATTAGTTTAATAATTTCCAAATTTTATTTTTCTATTTATATTAAAATTAAATCCCCGTAGAGATTATTTTCTACGTATGAACTTGCATTTTCAAGTATCAAACTAACAAACATAATTTATATTCATTTTTTTCAGAAAAATAAAAGCATTAGTTGGAAGATGGAATAATTTATGAAGTGAAGGCACATGCAAAAATCTAGAATATAAAATACAATGAATTTATATTTAAATACAAAAAAACTTTTTATGTTATTTTTATTGACTACAGTCTTTTTTTAAAAAACATATGATTAAATCACACAATAATGCAATGCAAGAAATATATAGAAATAATTTCTTTAAAAGTTTTTAAATAAGTTATATAACTATTTATTTATTTATTTTAAAAATAATTATTTTTATATATTAAAAAGACAAAAGACTTGTCTGAAATACTTTTTTAAGACAGTCCAAAAACAAGAATGTAATTACTTTTAAATCATATTTTGCAATTTTATTTTTCTAAAATTCAAATTTCGTAATATTAATTTTCCTTTTGTCAGTCAAACAATGTCTATGAGGTAAAGGTTATTGGTACAATACCATCTTACTTTTGCACCATAATTTTTTGTTTTTATTTCGATTCAATATGAAAATTTGATATTCTTATTAATTAAAGACCAGAGCACGGCATAGGATTAGGCCCCTGATAGTTAAAAGATCAAAAGATTTGAGTTTAGATTACAGTTTTGTGCTATCATTATAAATAAATAATAAAATATTTTTAAAAAGAGGGGGAAAAAACAAAAAGAAGAGATCGTTAAACTTAACAATTCATAATGGAGCATATACACATGGTTGAACAATTTAGTAGTGATTAACATTTTTGTCTAGTTGGAATAAAAAAAGGACAGAAAGGACGAGCTATAAATTTAAAAGTAAATATATGATTTTTCTCATTTGATTATGAGGGAAATTAGGAAGAAAAGTAAATGTGGAGAGGATATCAATTTTTTAACCTGTCCTAAATAGGACAGATTGAGAGGTAAATTGAATATAAGGCAAGGGGAAGGAGAGAAAAGAATAAATTTATTTCCGTTAGGAGAAGTAAATATAATTTACCTCTCTTTTATCTAGTTATGATAGAAGTGAAGTAAATTTACATTTTGTCTTATTCAATTTACTTCATGTTGTCTTATTCAATTTACCGCTCAATCTATTCTATTTGACTGACGATATTACTGGACAATTTCCCTCCTAACAAAGCAATTTTCTTTGCAATAATTTAAATATCTTTGTAATCAAATTTAAAGAATCCCAATATATTTCTTTCTTCCTCCAACCTCATCCCTCAATTATCTCTCTCTCTCTCTCTCTCTCTCTCCAAATTTCTTCCCTCGCTGTAGTCCTAATTCTTATCTTTTCTCTCTCTGAATCCCTTCTTCCAAAAGAGAAAGTTTGTGCCTTTTTCAAATAATTTGTAGCTACTGAAATTTATTCATAAAGATTCAAAGAAAATATGTGCTATTCTAACCCAAGAAGTAAGTTTTTATAAGAATACTTCAATGGGAGGAAACATAGTTGATCTATTCTTCTTTGATAATAACTAGAATAAAACAATATATTATTTTAATGTATCAATCATTCAATATTTGTACTTGATATGACATCTTCTTTGATTTTCATTCAAATTCTCATAATTTGAAGGACATTTTCACAGATATATAAGGATTTTTAATGGCATTGTACAATAGAAATAGTAAATTTGTTGTGGCATTAAATTGATTCTCGTGATTTGACAAACCTTAAGTTTTTTGTTGTTATAATGCTTTAGCATCATAAAATTTAGAGAATATGAATTAAAGATTATAGAAAGAGGAAATAAAAAGTGAGAGAAGAAAAGTTGCTTTGGTTTGGAAGAAGATTATAGAAAGAGGAAATAAAAAGTGAGAGAAGAAAGGGGAGGGGGGGGGGGAGGGGGAGAGGGTTGAGGGAATCGGTGGAAGAAAGAGAGATAAATATAATAGGATTCTTTAAGTTTGACTTCAGGGATATAGTCATTTTAAAGAAAATTTCCCTCATAAGAGGAGAATTGCTTTGGCAATATCGCCGGTCATTGTTTTGGATGGAATAGAAATCTAATGTGGAAGTTTCACAATTATTTTCCACAAGGCAAATCATGCATTTATTTCAAATTTACATCCCTTCCTTATTTCCCCTTTGTTTCTATTCCAATTAAATATAATAAAGCGCTCTTTTCTTTCCCCTCTCTTTTACAAACCAAACATAGTGTAAGTAAATTTTTGCTACATAAAAGGTCTTGGAATTTGATGACCAAAATTTTTATATGTGCAGTTAAATTTAAACGACCATAAAACGAGAATGTTAATTTGAATTCCATTCAAAAGAACTAGTGTTTTGATGAAATTAACCTATTTGATTCTAAAGTTTAAGACTTATAATACTTTTGTTCTTAATGATTTTTTTCTACTGGTCTTTAACAAAATTATAACATCTCAAGTAAATCTCAATTCTCTTTTTCGGTATAAATTTAGATCAGAAGAAGTCACCTCCATTGTGTGTAATTTTTCTTTTAAGGGCAAAATAAGTATATTAATTAATTCTCTCCAAAATAAAATTAAAAATATACCTATTTTGCCCTTAAAAGAAAAATTATGTACAGTGAGGGTGATTTCTTCTGATCAAAATATATAAAAAGGGAGTTAGAAACTATTTGACAAATTATAATTTATTAGAAACCATACAACAACAATAACAACAAATTAAATCTTAATCTTAAGAAACTTGGGATCAACTACATGAAGCAATACTAGGCTACGTGTGGTCATCCATATGAATCTTCCCTCTCCACTTCTTTCTATCAACCGTCATACTTTCATCCAAATCTAATAAAGATATATCTCTCCTAATCACATCTATCCGTGTCGTTTTAGGTTTGCCTCTACCGTTGTTTAACCTATCCTACCTCCTTCCCTTAATAAAAAATATTGCAAACTTCAATAAGTACTAAATATACTAATTTTCTTCATAAATAATAAACGTCTACTATTATAAACTAACACATTACATCCACAACTAAAGATACTATTGTTAGGAAAATAAATAATGAACAAACTTTGAGGTGTGATTGTACTATCTTGAGTGTAATATTGTCTTACTTATCAAAACAAGTTACCCCAAGTTGCCCCAAGTGCCCTTTTTTTAAACAAGCCCAAGGTGCCCCAAGTGTCCAAGTGCCCTTTTAATATATAAATATGATTATAAAATGGACTAACCAAAGGGGTCAAAACCATGTCCATTAAGAGCACTTTAGACACTACTTCTTGAGCACAATTACTAATAAAGAGCTTCAAGACCTTTCTTTTTCCAATGTGGGATATGATTGAATAAACTATCTATCATTCCCCCACTAGTTTGTTAATACAGGTAATTACTTTTCAAAATAAACATAATGCATACAAGAAAGTATCTAAAAGATTAAACTTTTAATTAGTATAAGTATTTCAGGATACTAACGAAGTACATGGTGTCCTAGGATTAAACCATAACTCTTTTTGTTAGGATCGGACATCATACACATTACATTTAAGTTCTTCTATTAAATTTCTCGTTTAACTTCTAGCAGTATAAATGGCCTTGTGCTAGAAATCCATTTTCTATGAATATTTACAAGAATAAATCCTTTTAAAACTCTTGTTGAAGCGGCACCAATTCATATTCATATAAGTGGAGTTTATTTATAGACAGAAAAACTCCATTAAGAGTATAAACTCATCATCTCTACTAATCATCACTAACAACCATCACTTTTTGTATGGAACTTGATTTAGTGATCTAATAAGACACATAATAATAACCTATTATTACCTATTAAACTTCAACCAATAACCGATTTGATTAAGTGAAGTTGGGTTACCGTTATTGATGTCTAAAAGATTATATTTTAGTCCCATACTATAAGTAGTCTCCCAAACTTTATCTCTTGGTAAAGCCTTAGTAAGCGGATCCAATAAATTTGTTGCAGACTTCACATAGGAGACAGTAATAATATCATTAGATATTAATTCTCTAATATAACTGTGACGTAGACTTATATGTCTTGATTTTCCATTATATATATTACTAAAGGCATTTTGCATTGTAGCCTTACTATCACAATATATAGTAACGGGTGGTATAGGCTGTGGCCATAAGTTAACTTTAAGTAACATATTTCTTAACCATTCAACCTCTTTACCTGCTGAAGCCAAAGCTATGAATTCAGCTTCCATAGTTGAATGAGCATGGCACGTTTGTTTCTTAGATGCCTAACTAACAGCACCACCCGCTATGGTAAATATCCAACCCGAGGTTGATACTATATCAACAACTTTAGCAATCCAACTAGTATTAGAATAGCCTTCTAGTACAAAAGGAAAATTAGAATAACACAATTGTAATTTTGCGGTTCTTTTAAGATAACCATGCACTCTTTCAACTGCTTTCCAATGAGCTACACTTGGATTACTTGTAAATCTTGATAATTTACTTACTGTAAAGTCTATATTAGGTCTTGTGCAACACATAGCATACATCAAGCTTCCTATAACACTAGCATACTTCAATTGTTCTATTGATCTAGCATAATTTTTTACTAGTTTAATACTAGAATCATATGGAGTATTATATTCTTTAATATTTAAGAATTTATATTTATTCAAGAGCTTCTCTATATAGTGAGTTTGACTGAACATAAATCCATTATCATATTTGGTAACTTTAATTCCTAAAATTGTATCTACTTCTTTAAGATCTTTCATCTTAAAGGTAGAAGTAAGAAACTTTTTTTTTCATTTGTACCAAGAATATTTGTACAAAAAATAAGCATATCATCTACATAGGGACATATAATTACTCCATAATCACTAGTAAATTTAGAATAGATGCATTTATCAGCAGTATTATGCCTAAAACCATAAGATAAAATTTTTGAATCAAACTTTTCATGCCATTGTTTTGGACCTTGTTTGAGACCATATAAAGATTTTATAAGTTTACACACTTTATTTTCATTACCAGGAAGTACAAAACCTTCTGGTTATTCCATGTAAATTTCTTCTTTCAAATCTCCTTTTAAAAAGAAATTTTGACATTCATTTGGTGAACACATAATTTAAAAATAGAAGCTAAGGCAAATAAAACTCTAATAGAAGTTATTCTTGCTACAGGTGCATATGTATCAAAATAATCTAGTCCTTTTTTATGTATAAATCCTTTAGCTACTTGATGTGTATGGATTGGGGTAAAAAAATCATATAAAAATAAGCACATTCCCAATCAAGTTTAATTAAAACATTAACCCTAAATTACACATATGAGAAAGCGTACTCATCATTAAGCATAGCATAGGGTTTAAAACGAGTGTCGATCCTCCAGGAACAAGTATGCATTAACCACTTTTCTTTTATTGTTTAACCGACTCAATAAAGTGAAAAAGAAATAGAAAATAAAATAAAAGAATATATACATGTCAATGATGGAGAATTATGTAACTCAAAGCATTATTTTGACAAATATGATTTTAAAGTACTCAACCGTTATCATAACTAATTACTCTCTTGGCATCATGAAGGATTAAGATAGATTCACTTCTTTTTCATTCTATAAAATCACTATCTTCTAGACAAATTAGCATCACATATTCTGTCACAACTAATTCACCCAAAAGATGCATTAACCACAATCCTTGATTAAATCTCCATATTTTGGCTAACTTAAAATATGAAATTAACTAATGAATCCATATTCTGGCAGACATCAATTAACCTTTAATTATCCCGTCCTTAGTAATTAACCCATTTTTCAAGGAAGTTAAGAGACAACAAATATGAAACTAATGAATTGAAATCACCATCAACCCCTTTTTCAAGCAAGTTAATGGAAAGAAACAACCAACTAATCTCGTAATAAGCATAAGTAATTAAATACCAAGAATAATAATCAATTAATCAAAAGATCAAAGTAATGCTAAAAATCATGAATACCTAAAACAATGTTAAATTACAATAAAACAATTAATACATCATTGTTCAAGAAAAAGAAAACAAAAGTAAAAGAAAGCACTCATAGACAAGTCTCCTTATTCTTCCTTTATAGACCCTCTTGCACGATCTTCCTTGAATTGAAGAATTCCTCCTTAAATTTGAGTGATTGTTTGTTTTGATCTGCGAATCCTTCCTTTTTCCTTGTGTTTTTCCTTTATTTATAGGCTTTAGAAGTGCATAATTTTGTTCCTCTAGGGTTTCTGATCGACTAGAAGTAGGAAAATACTAAAACTCTACAAATTATCAAAAATCGCATGTGAAAATCGAGGCACTACCTCACCATTAGGGCACAGCCGGTGCCATCTATCCTGCCTAGGGCCGGCACCGGTTGTGGTCTGTTTCTCCAGTTGTTCGTCAATTTTTCTTGATTTTCATGCCAACCCTTCTAGAGTGTAGCCGGCATCGCCTCTAGCCACCTAACTGACATTTGGTTTGGTTCTATTTTACTCTATTTCATTGTTTTTCATCGTCTCGAAGTGCATGCCAGTTGCACGTGGCCGGCGCTGGTTCCCCTGTCATGGCCCGCCTTGGTTCTGTTTTGTGACGTTTTTGTCTTATTTTACCCCTAAAATCTAAAATAATGCACAAAATACCTTTCCCAGGGTAAAATCTCAAATATAGAGGAATATGATCAGTTATTGAACAAAATGAATCACAAAATAGCCTCAAATAACTAGAAAATATATGACTAATTTAGGTCCTATCACTACTAACCTAGCTTTAAAGGTTTGTAAAGTACCATCCGAATTATATTTCTTTCTAAAAGCCCATTTATTTTTAATGGGGTTTGAACTGGGAGGTAAGTCAACTAGAACCCATGTATTATTAGCCATAATTGAATCCATTTCATCATTTATAGCTTCTTGCCAAAAAACAACATCTCTAGAAGCTAAAGCTTCCTTAAATGTTTTTTGTTCATCATCAACATTTGATATCTCCATTAGTCTTATAATTTTTTCTCTTCTTCCTTCAACTAGGAAAGTAATATGATCAGGAGATACAAAATCAGGATCAAGATGTTTAATTTTCCTTTACCTTTGACTTCTCCTTGGTTCAGATGGTTCATCAAATTCTTTTCTTTTATTAGAATTCAAATCTAATTTATTATGCTCTTCTATATGATCATATAATATATTATCACGTACAAAGAAGTTTTCAAAGAATTCTACATGAATAGATTCTACAATAACATTAGATTCTATGTCAAGTAAATGATATGCTTTTGAATTTTGGGCATAACTAACAAAAACAAAATTTATGCCTCTTACACCAAGTTTTTATCTTTGAGAATCAGGAAGGTGATAGTATGCTATACACCCCCACACTTTCAAAAATTTTAAATTTGGCTTCCTTCCATTCCATACTTCATATGGTGAAATATGAATTTTCTTTGAAGGAATTCTATCGAGAATATGGCATGCAGTAAATAATGTTTCTCCCCATAAGTTGAATGGTAATTTAGCATTTAATATCATTGCATTTACCATGTCAACTAGTGTTCTAGTTTTCCTTTCAGCCAATCCATTTTGTTGGGTTGTAAAAGGAGCTATTCTTTGGAGAATTATACTATGATCTTCACAAAACTTATCAAATTCACCTGAAAAGTATTCTTCTCCTCTATCACTTCTTAACATTTTAATATTTTGTTCCTTTTGATTCTCTACTTTAGCCTTAAATTCTTTAAAAACACTAAGTGCTTCATCTTTAGTTCTTAACAAATAAACATGTACATAACGAGAACAATCGTCTATAAAAGTAATCAAGTATCTTTTACCTCCTCTAGTTAATTTTCCATTTAATTCACAAATATCTGAATGAATTAAATCTAACATTTTATGCTTATGTTCTGCTTCAGGAAATGGTTTCCTAGTAATTTTAGCTTGTGCACATATTTCACATTTATCTAAAGAATCGTACTTACAAGAAATATAATCATGATTAGAAATGTATTTCAAAGTAGAATAATTTAAATGTCCTAATTGAGCATGCTAAAGATTAGAAGACTCAATAATATAAGCAAAACTAACATTGATTTCATTAATGCTTAATTTGAACAAGCCATCAAGGGTGCAACCCTTTCTTACAAACACACCATTCTTGGTGATCACAACCTTATCAGATTCTACTACAATCTTAAAGCCTCTTTTGCTCAGCAAACTAGTAGAAACTAGATTCCTTTTAATATCAGGAACATGAAAAACATTCACCAAGGTGAGCTTTTGTCCCGAGATGAATTTCAAAACAACAGTTCCTTTACCAAACACATCAACTAGTGCTTGATTACCCATAAAGACCTCAGCATCATCTTTCATATAAATATTGCACAGATCTTTGTTGTTGTACACATGAATGGTTGCACCTGAATTAAGGAAAAACTCAAAAGAACAAGTGAAAGAAACTGAATTTATTTCAGTAACCATGGCTACCAAACTGTCTTCAGTAACGAAGTTTGCCTCTTTGGTAACACCAGTATTAGTATTAACACTGGTATCTACTTTCTTCTCTTCACTCTTCTTGAACCTACATTCTTTAATGTAGTGACCTTTCTTTCCACAATGGAAACACGTCTGGTTCCTTTTGTTGTTGTTTTTTTGAATGGCTTAGTTTTGATCTTAAGATGTTTCTGAAATTTATTTCCAAATTTTGCTCCCACAGCATTTACTTGCAATTTCGTATTGGAAATTTCAACAACATTTTTCTGCAATTTCTCTTCTCTGATACGAGCTTCACACTCAATCTGTAGATGAGTCTGAAATTGCTCGAGAATCAAACTCTTTGATCGTAACATAATCTTTTTTCTATAGTTGTTCCAAGAAGGAGGCAATTTGGACAGAATTGCACCAATTTGTAGTGCATTAGGAATACAAACTTCTAAATCCCTTAATCTAGAAACTAAAATTTGAAGTTCATGGACTTGATCCATGACTGGCTTGTCATCAGTCATTCTAAAATCAAAATAATTTAAAGCAAGAAATTTGTCCGTACCTTTCTTTTCATTCTGATATTTAGTCTCCAAAGCAGTCTAGATGTCCTTTGGAGTTTGGAGTGCAACATAGAGATCATACAGATGGTCTGTCAGAGAATTTAGAATAAGTCCACGACACATCAATTGATCAACTTCACGTTTCTTCCGTTCAGCCTTCAATCTATCACTGTCTTCAGGCGTTGGTGCAGGAAGAGCCTCCAGGGATGGATCAAGAATATAGAGAACTTCCTGTGTGGCTAGAAGAAATCTCATATTGTCTTTCCATCTTGTAAAATTTGTTCCATTGAATTGATTCAGTTTGATAGCATCTTGTTGTGTTAACAATTTCATAGTTGCTGCATTCATCAACGCCATGGAAAGACAATATTACACTCAAATTGTTAGGAAAATAAATAATGAACAAACTTTAAGGTGTGATTGCACTATCTTGAGTGTAATATTATCTTGCTTATCAAAACAAGTTACCCCATGATACAACAAAGTTTCGTGAGAAATTTAAGTAGAAAATAGAAAAATCAGATAAAACCAGTAAAACTTCTACAGTTTTTATAACTCCTTAATGGTTATCAACTGAGAAGTATCAACCGTTTGAAAACGTCTTTATCTGAAAGTTATATCTTTTAAGAAATATTAATTCGGAAAAAATATAAAAAGAAAGTCTTTTTTTAAACAAGCCCAAGTTGCCCCAAGTGTCTAAGTGCCCTTTTAATATATAAATATAATTATAAAATGGATTAACCAAAAGGTCAAGCCCATGTCCATTAAGAGCACTTTAGACACTACTTCTTGAGCACAACTACTAATAAAGAGCTTGAAGACCTTTTTTTTTCAATGTGGGATATGATTGAATAAACTATCTATCAACTTTTCATATAGGATCGTATTCCAAAAAACATTGGTTGCCGGAAGAATATGTATGCTAATATTCCAAGCTTCTAGCAATAGATTTATTTTTAAGTTTTACAGGAAACTAAATAAAATTTGCAATTCCTTAAATGAACAATAGTCTATATTACTCGAGATTTAATTTATTTTTAGTAGATTTTGAAGTCATGAAAGGAATAAGACTCCATATTAACAAGGACTTAATGTATTAGGTCTCTCGGGCATATGCACGTAATGACAAAAGATAAGTCTATAGATGACAGTGTCCCGTGAGATCACTAGTTCAATTCTTAACTTTGCGTGCACATTTTACAATTTATCTCCTCCACAGGACTCTAGAGTAGTGATAGTGGGGACACTCATGATGAGGTAATGTTATTAGTGACAGTACTTATTCATTCGTAATTTTAGATATGGAAAAACTTAAAAACAAATGATAAAAGAAATGAAAATATAGGAGCTTCAATAGGAAAAAGGAACACAAGCTCAAATTCTTTAACAGAAGCCAAAATAAAAAAAAACACAAAATAAATAAGAAAAATTTATCAAACAATACGAAAAACATTACGGCCCAATACATCATATTAATCAAAGAGCATATATTGATCAATTAGAAGAACAAAAGAACACAGACAAGTCAAGCAGCGAGCTTTTGGACTTCTAACTCAAACCTAATTACTATAATGATACTATATTCATATCAAATTGTGAGGAAATTATCAAAATTTACCTTTGAATTGCAATCAAATGAAAAAGGAAAAAAGTCTCAATTCTGCGAGGCAAATGGAGAAAATGCAATGTACATAGTGTAACTATGAAGGTTACATACAAAAGTATTAGGATTTGTGGTGCACTAAACTACACACACACACACACACACACACACACACACACACATATGTATGTATGTATGTGTGTGTGTAATTATCAGCATTTCTGATAAATTGAAAGATAGAAAACAAATACAAAGTTTTCTTAGAATTTTTAATTATGCTTTTGACTTTATTGAAAACTTGGCAGCCTTAAAAAAGCCATTCCAAGAACTACTCAAAAAAGATAAGATATATATGTGTATGTACTATATTGTGTGTATATATACACACACATAAACAATCACACGTACACACATGTGAAATATATATATATATATATATATATATATAGAGAGAGAGAGAGAGAGAGAGAGAGAGAGAATGAAATCCATGCGCTAAAGTGTGACGTTCAGATTATTTTTGAAGGATCTTCTAATAGCATATTTACATGACATTGGAAAAGTCAAAAGCTTCTAATTTCTAATTTTTGCTTCTACACAAAAAAAAAAATAAAAAAGAAAAACCTATAATTTCTGTATGCTCTCAACAAAAGTAGAAGCAAAATACTTACTAAGACCCTCCATATACCAGTCATCTCTTCTCTTTTTAAACCTTCATTCGTTCTCCTTCACATTCAATAGTTAAAGAGCCCTCAATTACAACATTATAGAACAAATAAAAATCTTGAAAAATAACATAATCATTGACAGATCTTGACTTGTGAATTTGAAGGTGGCAATTATATTATGTCAATATATTATAATAACGATAGAAATTATTTATACAATTAATATGTTAATAATAAATAAAATTCTTATAAAACTATTTATCCAAGAAACCTATGCACTATCATTTTTTCTATTAATTTGATTTTCTTAGAATATTTTCTTACTTACCAATACAAATTTATGTTTTTCAAAAAATTTTGAAAAGTAAAAGTAATCTTAATCTAAGCTTGATATCCAAAAAAAAAAAAAAGTAATAAGATAAGTCTAAGACAAATAAATGAAGATTTTTTGTAAATATTTTACTAAACATAAATTACCCATACATATACTTAAAAGATTATTTCCTAAAAAAAAGCACAAGATTATATAAAAATCTAATACAAAATTAACAAACTAACATTAATAGATAATAATCAATAAATGATAAATGCAACCAAATCAAAGAATTCATCCCAAGATTATATAAATATCTATTATAAAAATTAACAAATTAACATTAATAAATAATAAATAACAATTAACGGTTAGAAAGTAAAAAGTACAAGTCAAGTAAGAATCCAAAGTATAAGGATAAGCAAAAAAGAGTTTAAAATATATTGAGATTGGAAGAGTTAAAAAAAGATAAATTGAAGAGTTAAAATAAATAGATAAATAATAGTAATATTATAATTATAATTTTTAAATTAGAATAACAATATTAAAATATATTTTGTAGAGTCTTATTTTTAGGGAGAATTTACATTAAAATATATTAAAAAATTTTGTTGAGGAAGTCAATTTGAATATTTTAAATATATATACACATATGTAAAGGCGGTTGGCAAAATCTTTAGGGAGCACCCTCCCCCCCCGGCTCCTTGATTTACCACTGAACATATGGTATAATAAAATTTTTTTAATTTAAAAATCAACTAGAATATAGGTAGATGACATCATGTTTCATAATATTTTGCAATAATAAGAAAATATTTTATAGACACATTTAACATTAAAAATTGTTAATTTGTAAAGTCAAAGACAAATACCTCAATATTTGTTTTGAAATAAACAGTGACCAAGATGACAAAATTTTAACCTAGAATAGCAAACACCAAAAGAATAAACATCATAAACATATATTACTTTATGAATCTTCAAAACAAATCAAATGCATAAAAATATGAATATAGAAACATATTAATGACTTATGAACTTTTATAAACTTAGTGATACCACTTTAGATATGCTTACAATTCATAAGCACATCAGATACTAAAAACTGAAAGAAAACTTGAAGAAAAATGTTGTAGTGGGCTCCAACATGCCCTGTGCATGTTCAGATAAGTATGTTTATGCATCCAAAGTTTTTATAGAAAGGCATTTGTACTTGTCTTGCCTTAATCATGAAAAACTTCAATCAGAGACCTCTTTTTTTTCCCCCTAGATAACAATCAGAGACCTTGAAGTCATGTAAATTCACATGATTTCATGTTAACATTATAATTCAAAATTTTCATCTAGCTCAATTGGAATGAATAATTACACCAAAATACTACAACATAATACTATCACCATGACCAAACTTTTAAAATTTTGATAAAAACCCGACTGACTCTTAAGCTTTATTAAAAATCTAAATTTTACTTTTCAAATTATTTTTTTCAGGCCATACCCTCAAACCTTAAAAGGTTCAAGATTTGTCCATTCATAAAAAAAAAAAAAATTACTATTCAACATATAATGGATGCAAGTTACTTGCTAGTCACAAGATATTTTTCAGAAATATTTTTATTCATATACTCAATATCTATTATAAGAAAAGTAATAGTTAACAGTTTTTTAATTATTTTCTATTTAGAATCCAGATCGACCTAAAAAGTATAAAGAATACACCAAATTGTTAGAAACGCTTGAAGTGAAAAGTCGATTGGAGGATTTATTGGAATTGTATTATCGAGTTTAGGAGCCAGTTGAATAATCTTAATCAATTCCAGATTAGGGAGACAGGACCTATGGGACTCTAGCAAATTTTTCGTCCACCCTAATAGAGGCTTGGTTCATAGGAGAGGATTTTAATCTAATTTCGGAAGCGTCTGAGTACTTGGGGTCATCTCAGCCTAGCTTGATTGATATGGAGGATTTTAACAATTTTATTGATCATTGTGCTCTAAGACATCCCCCTTTCTTTGGTAGTAAATTTATTTGGGCAAGAGAGGGGTTAGACCATGTTTCAAGAGGTTGGATAGAATTCTTTTGAATAATGCTTGGGATGAGGTTTTTCATTCCTCCAAAGTGTAGCATTTGAGTCGTGTGGGTTCAGACCATTCACCTCTTTTACTCACTGTGGAGTTGCTTCCGCCTCAAGCTTCAAATAGGCCATTTTGATTTCAGAAAATGTGGGTGCGTCACTCGGGTTTTTTGGAGGTATTTCATGTTGCCTGGCAAACCCCTTGTTTTGGTAATGGGATGGATATCTTATTGGGGAAATTGAAAGTTGTGAAAGGGGCTCTAAGACAGTGGAATAAGGACTTGTTTGGTTTCGATTTCGATCGAGTTCAATAAGCTGAGGATAAAGTTTTAGTAGCACTGTTTGCTTATGAAGCTGCACAAGGAGAGGCTCATCTGCTTGCTCAACTGAATCTAGAAAAAGCTAATTTGGCTTTTTATTTAAAGTGTGAGGAAGATTTCTAGAAGGAGAAGTCTCGTGGATTCGGGAGGGAGACGCTGGCACAGAATTTTTTCATAGATATTGTAAAGCAAAAAATCAAAGATCATGTATCACCTCTGTAGAAGGACCATTGGGTGCTTCTCTCCATACACAATTGGAGATAAAATCCTATGCTATAGAATTTTTTCAGTCCTTGATTGCTGATGATTCACCTAGTTCATCCATGTTGCCGAGTGGTTGGATGTAGGATTGCATACCTCGGTTAATAGAAGACTCTGAGAATTAGTTTCTTTCTAGGTTGCCCATATTGTCGGAAGTCAAAGAGGCGGTGTTTGCCTTGGGCATTGATAGTGCTTCAGGACTAGATAGCTTTTCTGGGGTCTTCTTTACCTCCTGTTGGGATATTGTTGCACTTGAGGTGCTCAAGGCTTTTCAAAGTTTCTTCTCAGGTCTCCCTCTCCCTAAGGGCTTTACTTCTGCTGCATTGGTGCTCATACCAAAGGTTCAGTCTCCATATAATTTTGCTCAGTTTAGGCCGATAAGTTTATGTAATTATTGTAACAAAATTATTTCGAAAGTTTTAGCTACCAAAATGGGGACTGTAATACCCCGTATTAAGCCACTTTTAGTATATGGGGAAAGCCATGCATATCATAGCATTTCTTGTATATTGCATTTGGTAAATTGAATTATTTTCATGAAAATATGAGTTTCATGAGTTTGTTGTTTCATGAATTAATTTGTTCTTGAAATGGTTGTGTTATTTGAGTTAGTTGAGTTTTTATTTTGTTGAGGAGAATTCATTAGGAAGAGGATGAAGCAAGTGAGTAGGAAGTAAGGGAATTTAATTAGGGGAAAATTTATACAAGAATTGTTGTGGAATAGTACATAAAGCTTGGTATTTAATTCTTGATGGGTTTGAGTTTGAATTCTAGCTACTTCAAATCTTCTCTTTTCTTTTATTTTATCCTTCCCTAATTTTTTCTAAACCTTGGCCGAAATACTCCTAGGATAGCCGCCAACTTGGAGCCAATTTCTTAAAATTTAGGAGTGTGATTTATTTTGGGAATTATTTTATAAAATATTTGAAAATAAATTAAAATTTTATTTCTAATATCTTTTCATAATCTTTTAGAAAATTTTAATTATTACTAATCTGGATTTTTAAAAACTATACCTAAGTAATTTATTAGGAGATAAAATGTATGAATACATATTGTTTTAATGTGGTAGCCGCCACACCTTAAGGAGATAAGTCTCCATATTTTAATTCTCTTCAAATAAATTTTTAAAAAGGAAATAAAAGGATAAAAGCTGGATTTTAAATGAAGTAGTAATCTCTTGGATAGGGATTTTCAAAAATTTAGGGGAAAAATGAAGAAGGATTTCAGTAGCTTCAAGGGAAAAGGAAACCAGAATTTTATCATGTAAAATAATTATTTAATAGCCATTTAAATTACTCAAATTAATATAGGGGATAAATTAAGTTATTGGTTAAATAAATAACCTAATTCCCTCCTATATTTTTTTGGAAAATTCCTTCAAAGCTGCCACCACACGCACTAGAGCAATTCTAGCTCAACTAAAACTCTCCAAAACCTAGTTAAAGTTATCCAAGAAAATCTTAACCAACTAGGACTTTGTTTTAGCAAATAAAAAAAAAAAAAAAAATACCAGAATTTCCTCTCCAATTCCTTCAGAATTTCAGCCACACTCAGCACTATTCTGTACGAAATTTCCAGCCAAAAACCTCTCTAGTTATCGAGCAAAATACAGCTACACAAAGTCTCACTTTTCCTCTCTTATTTTTGCCACTATAGAGGACAAAACCAACCAGATTTCTTCTCTCATTCTGTCCAGATTTTCGACCTTCATAAGCAGCAAAACACAACAGCAATAACCCCTAAATTACTGTCCAGTTTCGACACCCATAGAAGGACCATAGCTGTCTAACTTTTCTCTTGTGATCAAAAGTCCATAGCAAGGTAGGACTCCTCCAAACATCTAAACACAAAACCTTAAACTTTTTTGTCCAGCAAACCATGAAATTTCCTACCCTCTCAGCCTCTTAAAGTCACGAAAAAATGAGCATTCAACCTGCACAAAAATTCGGCTAGCCTACCCCAAGAATAAAGCCAAAACCGAAACTCTCTACAAGGTAATTGATCTTCAATCCGTCTATTCATCTCTTATTCCATTATTTTCTTCTATTCTCTCTTAAATCATATCCATAAGGGACTGATTTTATCCTTTTCTTGGTGTGTCTTGATCAAGGACATCTAGGTGGACCAATCTCTTCAACCATCGATTGAACTCAAGATAGTCATCAAGGAATTGCTGTGTTTTAAGTCTAGATCACTAAGAGGTAATCAAAATCTTATCTTTACTGATTTAAAGGGCATTAATTTTTAGTCTATTGACTTAAGAATGCTTATGGAGTCGGCATGAAAGCATGAAAGAATTAGAGTGGCGAATATGTTAATATAAGCCATAGACAAAGCATGTATGAGATAAGTCAATGATGCATCTTGTCATGATGAATCTAGTGCTATGCTAAGTAGGCAAATATGGGATCTTTTAATGTTTATGAGGCTGATTATGATGATTTTATACTAGTTGAAAATAAGAGTTGCCATATAGTGAATTGATTTGGATGAATGCATGGTTGTGATCAATAGCATAACAAAGGAAGTTGTGTATATGATCTAATGAATTACATTACCTAGATACCATGGATGAATTAGATGATTAATGAGATCATGAGAATTCATGTTGCAAGAAATAGTGGATGTAATATTTGGATTCTAATTATAGAATCATTTATTCTAGATAAGAAAGGAGTGGAAGTAAGGGCAATCAATTGAGTTGGGTCTAGCTGTTGATTTATCCAAGTAAGTCCCTGTATAATCGTTTGCATAAATGTTACTTGTTTGCAAGCAATGTTTACAATGTTATTTGAAATTGATGTTAATATGATGTTTTGACAAGAGAATTGAAACGTTGGCTAAACATGATGAGTTACACTATGTTTTGATACTTGGGTTGGAAACGTGAATGTTTTACTTTCTAAATGAGTTTATCAAATTTCAACTATTCAAACTCAAAAACGATTTCTTTTTCGTTCTTATCAAGATGTAAATGTATATATTGATCAAAGTGTATGTACACAAGATCTTACTAGTTAATAGTAATGCAACTATTAACTAATTGTGACAGATAGAATCCTCAAAATGGGTTAAAACATGAGGGTACAAGGTAAACAGAACAATGTACACATGTGTTTTGATCTTCTTCGTAGTTTCCAAAGGTTGACAGGTAACTCCTTCGAAAAGTGCTTGATTGCGTGCCAGCCATATGTAGTAAACCGTGGCAGCTATTGCAGATACTTTGACTTTGGCAAGCCACGAGGATCTGCGAGTTGCCCGGTTGAACTAATTGAGGCAAGTGTCGATCGAATTCATATGCTGTGGTGAGGCTAGCTATACCTTGATATCCGTCCAAACTTGTTTCGATTTTACATAATTTAAAAAAAGGTGTCTAGTCGTCTCCGGGTGTGTATGGCATAAAGGACATAACATGTTGTCCGATCGAAACACCAGAACATCTTTAGTTTTCAACCAGCCCTTGGCACACAACCAAACCATGAATGAATTCTTTGGCATGAGCCCCTGCTTCCAGATCGTTTTGGCCTAATATACCTTCGGCTGTGATGGTCTGAGATAGTTATATGCCTGTGCAGTGGATCCCGTGGTCCCTATTGCCCAAGACTACAAAAGTATTGTTGCTTGATTTGCATCTCTTTCCCTTTCAAGAATGGTATCCCTGATTGATAGTATTCTTCAGAACAAAGGAGAATGGTCCTTATGTTGCAATATCTCCCAGATTGAACGTCCTTCCATGTAATATTGATTAAGCCATTTAACCCATAGTGACTATTTCTCTGCTTGGATATCCCATAAGATTTGGGACAATAGTGTTCCGTTCCAAGTGCTCATATTTCTAAGTCCCAGGCCTCCTTCTTCCTTAGGTAGGCAAATATCTCTCTAAGCCACAAGTGCATGCTTTGAGTCCCAAAGGAAGTCCCTTGCCAATCTGTCCAACAGATTGATAACCACAACTGGAATTGGAAGTATAGAAAGCCAAAAGCAATCAACTCCTTGCAGGACAGTTTGGATCAGTAGCATTCGCCCTGCATATGATAAAGACCGTGTCGACCACCTTCCAATATAAGAGCTAATCTTGTCTAGTAAAGGACGAAAGTAAGAAACTCTCATTTTACCTGCCATGATTGGAATGCCAAGGTAGCGAAACGGGAAGCCACCCATAGGGATGCTAGTGTCATCCAGAATAGTATTTTGGTCCGAAATTCCCAACCCACCAAGGTATATATTAGATTTGTCCTTGTTGATTTCCAGGCTAGAGCATCTTTTTAGTTCCTCCAAATATCCCAGCAAGATGCATATTGATGATCTATCACCTTTAGCAAACAACATTAAGTCATCCGCAAAAGCAAGATGAGTAATCCTCAAGTAGTCATACTTGGGGTGGTGGTTAAAAGTAGTCCTAAGTATGTGAACTTTAACAACCCAAAGAAGTATTCTAAACAGAGAATGAACAACAGTGGAGATATGTGGTCTCCCTGGCAAAGTCCTTTTGCTCCCTTAAAGAACCTGTGTACTGTCCCATTGATAGCAACAGAGAATGAGGTAGTGGTAATGCACTGCTCAATCGACCCCATAAACTGCTGCGGGAATCCAATTTCATCTAATAAGTCTAGCAAGAAATCCTAACTAACTGAGTTGTATGCTTTTTGCAAATCCACATTAACGGTGCAGCGTGGTGACACTCGTTTCCTGCTGTAGCCCTACAATAGTTCTTGAACCAGTAGGATATTATTTGCCATAAGTTTGTTCTCCATAAATGTCGACTGAGCAGGATCCACCAGAATAGGGAGACATAGATTTGAGCCTAGCTGCCAGTATTTTTGAGATAATCTTATAAACCACATTGCAACATGAAATAGGTCTATAGCCCCCCTCCCCTTCTTAACGTGGTCAAATTTAGGTACAAAAGTAATAACTGAGTAATTGATCTGCTTTAACATCCTATCAGAATGAAAAAATTCCCGAATTGTCACACACAAACCTTGAACCATTCCTAAGGCCTTTTTGAAAAAATAGGCAGAGTAATCGTCAGGTCCTTGGGCTTTGTAGTCACCAATATCCCATAAGGCAAGCTTGATTTCCTGATCTGAAACCTTCGTTACATGGTCTACCATGTGATGGTGTGGCACCAATGAACGAGCCCTAATATACTCCATATTGAGTTTTTGGCACTGAACCCGAGTCCCAAGCAGTCTGTAGTAGTAGTCAACAAATTCTTTCGCAAGTGCCTTTTGACTGTCTATCCTCGTTCCATCCTCAATTATAATGGATGTAATGAAGTTCCGTTTCTTGTTCCTGTTCACTATGGCATGGAAGTATTTGGTGCATTTGTCTGCCTGTGCAATATATTTCCCCTTTGCTAGCTGCTGATAAAACTTCATTTCTGCTTCTACTTACCTCCAAGCAGTCAGTTTCTGGCCCTTGTACTAAGCAATCAAGGTGCTGTCTAAGGGATTATCTAACAATAGCTGTAACACCCCACTACCTAGGCCCAATAGGGCCGGGGATATCGCCCCATCCAAAGGACAATGGATCTTTATAACTACGTCACACAATC